>LPNX011046455.1:43565-56457 GCA_001517045.1 Pseudotsuga menziesii
CCATACACTATGATTCTACATGCCTCATGAGTCATGACTCATGATGATTTATCTCTTGAGAGAAATTTATTTTGATCATTTGATGTGATGTTCTATCATTCCATCAAGAACATATTTCAGTATTTTCAGTTTAGAGTCGATATATGATCATGATCCACCATTTGACATATTATGCATCTTATATATGAGTTGTATTTTAATATTTATGTGGAAATGTGTTTATTTGATGTTGTTGTTGCTTTAGATGTTAAAAAAATTGAAAAAAAATGTTTATTTTTGTATTTTTTAATTGGAAACGACATTTGCCGATATTTTCCGATATTTTCGTCGTTGCTGCCGATAAGTTTCATTTCGGACCCCCGGCGATATATTCGTCGACACGATATATGTAACTATGGTTGCAAGACATGGATTAAAAGAGGCGGGATTAATAGATTTAAATAACAGTTGGTTGTTGTTAAAGGAAATATTGCCCCATGGGAAGTTGGTTTAGAGTTTATTGGTGAGATTAGGTTGGAGTTGCAACAACAATTTGATGAATTTGAAGAGGAGAAGGCTAAACAAAAGAGATGTATGATCATTGACATATGATGTAGTGGCATCATAGCATGTTGTTTTTTGGACTCTACAAGCCATTTAGGCCTCATTGATTATGTTTTTTGTTCTAGATATGTATTGCATAGTACACTCGATGCCATTTTGATATAATCACACTTATATGGCATATGCATGAGTAGACGTTGGATATTTTGTCTCTAATTCTTTGCAAGCATGGATTAAAATCTTTAAAATATTGTTTTTCTTTAAAATTTAAAATTTTATGTATTTTTTGAGTAATCCGAGTCATTAAATTCAAATCGGCCGAGTCATTACCGATTCATTACAGAGTGCAAGTTCGAGTCCGAGTTGACCCTTGACCGATTCCGAGTCCGAGTCCGAGTTTTAAAACATTGGTATCAACTTTGATATATCGTTTTATATTTGGCATGACTACATGATGATGATATATATCCGTGCTTTCTTCATATTTATGTTCCAATATGTTTTTTTGATGTTATTATTGCTTTATATGTTTAAAATTCTAAAAAAAATGCATGTATTTTCTATTTTTAATGTTTGCCGACTTTTGCCGATTTTTGCTGATTTTTTCGCCGATGTTATCGAGAAGTTGTAATCAAGACCCTCGCCGACATTTTGCCGAGGTCGAGTTTTGCAACATTGGTATGGACTAATTTATGTTTTATTTAACTCTGGTTATAAGAATTTGTTGAAACAAACATGAAAGGTTTGATAACAGCGGTGGTAGCTAGAGGAGATGTATCAAGGATAATTGTATTCTTGATGTAGAGTTTGTGAACTCTTAGAGAAAAGGGAAAGCAGTGGCAGAACCTAAGGATCCAATAGAAGTTTGATAAGAAAGGGGACAAGTTGAATGTTCTCAGAGAAAAAGTAGATCTGTAGAAGCCCAAGAAGAGCAAAGGAAGTTGCTCAAGAGGTTTTAGATGAGAAGAACCAGAGATACCAAAAGGACAAGCTTAAGGAAAGATAGCTTGCTGTGGTATAGTAGCAGGTATGGAGACTTGCTGAAAGAAGGCTTACCTACAATCCACAAGTGAACAAGATTAAGTTCACAAAGAAAAGAGAAATGGAAATGATGACTAATGGAAGTCATTGCAAGGGTTCAAAGACAAGGCATGAGAAAAGAAAAGTTATCAAGGCAAAAGACATCAACGAGATGAGTCTAGAGGAGTATGGCAGAGAATTAGTTGACATAGGATTGCAACTTATTCGTTTGGAGATGCTGCTACAGAAAGAGGACCAAAGGTGTGGTTGGATAATGAAGAGAAAGAAAGTGAGATGGCATTCACTACAGGTGAAGCTAAAGAAAATTATGTCTGCTAGATTGAAGGAAGAACTTAGGGAAGCTAAGTCATGTAATGGAAACGAATTGTAGGATAGGGCTTAAGAGTTTGCCTTCGTTAGAATTAACTAGCAGATTGTTGAGTGTATTGAGGATATGGACCAGAATTGCTTCATGAAACAAATTGTATATATGTATGTGATCCTAGTAGGCATAGGGCTGGCCAAATCAAGGTGAAATCAGGGCAAGATAATTGGTTGTGTTTGTACCATACATAAGAGGATCAGACCGTAGGTTTTGTGCTAATTGTGAATGTACAGATTCCTTGTATTGAATAAAGGAATTGCCTATTTTGTTATGTTTTTATGAGTTGAATACTTAATTAATCTCTGTTAATGGTTGATAGATCTGTGTATGCATAATTTGGAATTAGGGCCTTTAAAGATTGAACTTGGTGTATGGTGGGTACTGGCGTAAATGATGTGTTTGTTGTGTAAACCCTTGGATTGATGCCCTGGTTGAACGAAATTGGGGAGTTGCGTGAGGAGTGAAGTTCGAGGTTAGACTTGGATGAGAACGAGAAGTTGAGTTGCGTGAAGCCAAATTGAAGCTATGAAGACAACCTCGAGAAGGGGATCAAGCTCGGTGAAACTGGGTACAATTTGATTGATCGATTTAATGATCAATCAATGTAGAGTTACAAAGGTTTCATTTAATAGAAGTCAGACGGTCTAGATCACAGGAGTGGAAGCTAATCGATGATAGGGAAAGAATTCACGAAGTGAACATACGCGCGAGATAAGTGATCCACAAAGTTAAAATGAAGTTTTGTAGGTGATAGCAAATGAATGGACGAGATCAAAGCCGCAATAAATCGACGATCCTAAAGGATTTTGCCATTAGAAGGCAGGCGAAAGTTAGCTTAAAGAGGATAGACGGTTCAAATCGTGATCAATATCAGATCAACGATCGAAGAGGATTTCTTTGTGGAAAAGTGCGAGGAGGATAATCCAGAATTTGGATTTCGAAATTCCAAATTGTTGCATTTGGTTCATTGGATTTCCATCGTCAATCCGGGAGGATCGAGATCCAACAGTCATCAATGAATCCACTGAGTTAAGGCACGCGCTAGTTAACGTCAAGGTTGGACTGCAGAAAGAATGTTGCGGCTGCATAATTGCGGAAGTCGTTTTGGAATTTGAGAAAAGTATAACAACAACCTGCAACTCGTAATTGGGGAAACGTTGTTGACAAAAGACAATTGGGGAAAGACAATTGCTGAAGGAATTGAATTCCGTAAATCTGTCTTGCGGAAGGAATTGTCTTGTAGAAAGACAATTTTGGAAAGGGAATTGTGAAAGGAATAGAGTTGCGGATCAAGTTAGCTGAGACTGATTTTGACCCGAAGACGAAATACTTGGCCGAGTTACCAGAGTTAGAGGTTTGCTAAATCTAGGGCAAACTATTTCTGGGAAAAGTAGTTGGTATATGGTGAGTTGAGGTACCCTCCTGCATCAAGATGTGAAGTCCAGGAGGATTGTCTTGGACACGGTGAAAGATGATTTGATCCCTTGTCTATATGAGAAGAATCGATCCAAGTAGATGTGGGATGCTTTGACAAGCTTATATGAGAGCATTAACCAAAACAAGAAGATGGTGTTGAAGTAGGAAGTCAAGAGCACCAAGATGTCGAACACTGATACTGTAGCTTCTTATTTCACTAGGATCACACAGATTCGTGATAAGTTGGTAGCAGTTGGGGAGATAGTGGCAGATCTAGAGTTGGTGAGGATTGCGTTGAATGGTTTCACTAAGGCAAGGGTGCCCTTATTCAAAGGGATTGTTGTACGAGAGAAGCTTCTCGATTGGAGGAGTTTTTGGGACGACTTCATCCAAGAAGACATTCGAGAGGAGTCTTTATCTGGAGGCCAATAGTGGGATGTTGAGAAGAATGTTGCTCGGGCCAGTTAGGAAAAGAGAGCAAGAACAATACAACTTCACGGGAGAAGTTGGTACGAGATGACTTTGATGGATGCTTAGGAACATGAGACAACTATTAGGAGCATGATGAGGGAGAACATGGCTTTGATGAAGTTTTCCAATTTCTTCCAGTAAACAAGGAGAAACTAACCAACAGAGTTAGAGGAATGCTACTGTGCAGGATGATGTGAGCGATAGAGTGTAAGGTCAGAGGAAGAACCAATTAGAAGTCACTCAGGGAGAAGTACCTTCCTTACTAAGAGGGAGTGTTGTGTTTTGTAGCATTGGACAAGTACTTTTACGTGGATAGTGTCTAAAAGGTTAAAGTCATCATTAATGACTCTTAGACTTGGGAGATTCACTTTAGCAAAGTGAACTATTAAAGTGAATGTACTTTTGTAATTACTTTATGTAAAGTGATCTAAAGAGCTCATGGTATTGGCCCATGGTATTTGCATATTGTACTGTTATAAAAAACAACCTAAGTGAGAGGAGGTGACACCCAACAGTAACATAGAGTGAGCGAGATCTCATTGATATGTTGGTGACGGATGTTCAGCCAAGTGTGCAGGTGTAGGGGCAGGGTTAAAGGAACATAGCAAGGGGTAGTCGAGGATTAGCAACCAATAAGATTGAAGGACTGATCTTGAGGTTTGAAGGCTGGCATTTTGTCATTGTATTTTCCTTAGTGGGCCATTATGCCAGGACAAGAGGCCAAGATTTTATAGTTAATAACATTAACAGTTTGTTGGTTTTTCCTCGGTTGTGGTTTTCGAGGGTAAATTTATGTGATTTTTGTGTTTTTTCGATGCATAATTAGTTAGGATCTCAATAAGTTTTTAGTTAATAATTGCTTTAAGTTTGCATGAGTCACGTTTTTATGTGATATGATCTCTTTGAGTGCGACCACACATTCAAACATTACGTCAAGGTGACCCCATGGTTGTAGGAAAAGCCCTCATGAGAATTGATCCTTGCCCACTGGTGAAAAGCTTCTCTCTTCACCATGGGATGTGACTCCTTTGGGCATATCATGTTGGCTTTACTAATTGGATATTCTACATTATTAAAGTAGAAAATTAACTTTATTAATATTCAATATTAAGTTCATATAATGTATATATATATATATGTAAACACCACAATGGAGACTCATGTTTGACCAAACATAACAAGTCTCATGCAAATATTAAGTTCAACTCGATGATTGTGTTGCTTTGACCAAACATAACAAGTCTCATGATAATCTACCTGATGGATGGGGGTGAAGAGGCCACCAACTTACTGAATGTTCTACTTGCAGACAACTACGGTTTTACAAGCATAGATTGGAGAATGAGAGAAAGTGAATGTCTACCTTGTTTAAGACGGTTGATCCTAGCTTTCTTCTTCTTCTCCAATGCTCCTTTGCTTCCAATCTTCAGTAGCTGCAATAAATATTTGGCCTTCCTCAAAGTATCTTCTATTGTTATACAAGATGAGATATGACATATATTGATTGCATCATGTTATCAATTACAACATCATATGCATCAACTAAATCAGCCATGAGCCACAAGCAGAATCATCACATCAAGAGAGACACAAAAATATATGTAATTTTGATCTATATTTATGGTAATTGACGACTACAATCTTCTCGATTACAATCAACACCAATTGATGAAAAGAGCACCAATTCTTGTAACAGGACCCAACCTGGTTTTCTTAGCTCCAACTAAGAAAGGGTTGAGGAATTTAATCCTTAAGTGCAAGCCTCGGCTTGCTTCACTATTGTTAGCCTCTGTTCATCAACCTTTGCTCAATAAACTTGTTCACAACCATGTCATCAATTTTTCCTCTATGAAGTCATCAAGCTTCATGTAGACCATCCTCCAAACTTCTTTGTCATTTTTAAATCACTGTACAAGTCTATCATCTCTCTGCTGATATAAAACAAAAAGAAACTTTAAGTTGCAATCGAAACACATTATCTGCTGCCACCGAAACTGTCTGCTGTCACAGAAACTGTCAGCTATCACCAAAATTGTATCCCGTCACCGAAACTGTGCACTGTCACGGAAGTTGCCTGCTATCACCAAAATTGTAATCTGTCATTGAAACTGTTTGTTGTCACGAAAACTGTTTGCTATCACCGAAACTGTATTCTGTCATCGAAACTGTGTGCTGTCACACAAACTGTTAGCCATCACCGAAACTTTGTGCTGTCATGGAAACTGTCTGCTATCACCGAAACTGTCTGCTGTCATCGAAACTGTCTACTGTCACCAAAATTGTCCGCTATCACCCAAACTGTATGCGGTCACCCAAACTGTGTGCTGTCACTGAAATTGTTTGTTGTCATCGAAACTGTATGCTTTCATTGAAACTGTCCGCTATCACGAAAACTGTATATTGTTCAATTGCTGGTAAAAAATAACCCCAAGACAAGTCCAAGATTGGAATGTCACATCAAAAACAATATAAAAAATTAACTTTTCGCTGCTCCTAAACAGTCTCGAACTTTACCTCAGTCAACATCATCCTAGCGAGCTTACTTCTCTTCTCGTTGAATATTTTTGAGTGAGGATGGAAGAGTTTAGATAGTCTTTTTGAGTTGTCCACATCCTCAATTTTGGGGCCGACTTCAAAGGAAAGGAAGGTAAGTCTTTTTATTTTGTATTTTTAATTTGTTTTTCTCATACACATCCTTCAAGGGTCAAAACTTACCATAGTTTTAGGGTTTGTTGTATGCACTTATTTTTATTTCTTTCAATAGTCAACCCTTCTTCAAACTTCACCCTTAGCATTAAAAATGGTTTTAGGGTTTTTATTTTGTTGTTAACCCATGACTCCTTTAATAGCAAGTCATCTAGGTCAGCCACAATTAAGGGTGTGCTCCACACCATTAATGCATCGATAGTGTCATGTTGTGTTCCACCACCACCAAGGATACAATTAATAACCTTATATGTGTGTGGGATCAAACATCATCTTCATCATTCCTTTATGGGTACAAAGACCAACAAACCACAATTTCTGGGGGTGCCAAATATTTTTCATGCCCTAGGACCATCTACAAGGGTTCTAAGGCCCCATCAACCCACAAATGACCGCATCATCTCCTTCAAGAGATCAAGTAGCATTAAACTTTTAAGTGTGGGTCCAAGGACTGCTTAAAGGTTTCTTCATGAAGTAAAAGTCTTCTTTGACATGCCAAGGGGCTTCATGGGCTTCTTTAACCACCTCCACGATACAAGAGGACCTCAAGGGTCAAGATCCAACATGCTACCTCCTGTAGGATTGCCATGCCTTCTCCTAGGGTACCATGACACCATCAGAGCATGAATGACCATAGAACAGGCCATTAATGCTTCTCCAACCCATGTAGGGATTCCATGTCATTTACAAGGGCTTCAACACTATCTCCAAGGTCTTCAACATCATCAATAGGGTCTTCAACATCGTCAACAAGGTGGTGGCTCCAAGATCTAAAATTGTGGGTACAAGGACCTTGTCAACTGGATACAAGGTGCTCCAAAGCACAAACCATCTATGTAAGGGCTTCAAGGCACTAGATGTGAGGGTATTGGGATCATCCATACTTGTGCATTTTGCAAGAGGGACTTGGTGGCATCAACAATCTCCCCCTTTTTCATTGATGACAACAACTCATGCTCCCCTTGCGAGCATGCTCTGCTTTTTATGTTCATCTCTCGCCCTTTGGCATCTGTAATATCCCAAACTGATATTTTTCTTTTTCTTTGTGTACTGTAGATGGCTAGTAGGCTTATGCCTCAATAAAACAGAAAAGCAAACCCTGATCTTTGCATGCATTCAGATTAGTGCCCTAGGTAATACTGAAGTGCTAGAAAATAGGAGAAATTAATGCATGTACATACCGGTATGTAGATCTGCTGATGATGAAGAGGATGGTCCCCGCATGCAAGGATTCTGACAGAGAAATAGGGAGATAAGCCAAATCGTCCTCCCCAGGTGAATGCACCCTCCTCAAAAATTGTAGATACTCCTCAATAATAAATAAGCCACTACCGAAGACCTGGATGATGTGCAATAGGGTTATAGTACCGCTCTGGCAGTGATTGAAGCAACATGCAGAAGGAACGATGTCTCAATAGCCCAAAACGTGAGTGTCCTCAACTCAATTCGCCCATGTAAAAAGACGCCTTCCAGAAAGGGAGCACTGCTAATAACTTGCTCGATACTCAAGCTGAGAGGCCCTTGTTCTAGGGGAAGGGTAATGAGGGTGTTCTGAGATGAATAGAAGCAGCATGCAGAAGTTCTGCCCTCTCTGCAGAAAATGAATAGATACGTGTTTGACCATGGTACCGTAGTATGATGGTGGAACCCTCCAACTAGATGAATAATCAATCTCACGAAGTAACTGCTGAATATAACTCGATGATGAAGTAGTGCTGAATCTGGATGATCCAACCTGGTGATGAACTAGGGCAGATAGATTTCGCTGCCGAAATACACTAGTTAGCTGAGCATGCACTTAACCCCAACTTAGCTCGCTGAGCTCTCCAATTCGAATCCTCAAATCAATAATCATATAAGTGTCTTTCTCCATTCACTTTACCTCTCTTTTATAACCTCCAACTGGGAATAACCTAACTTTGACCTAATTCGGTCACTTTGACTACTAATTTGGAGTTGACTTGCATGCAGGTGCATGGAGACTCAATCAGGTGCATGCATCATGAAATAATGCTCAAATCTCGTGCATGCAGGTTGCCTTTGGCTCTGGTGGCCCCTGTCTACCCAATGATGATATAAAATTGATGCCTTAGATCTTCTTTATATGGCATCAGTCCACAGCTGATTCCCTGACTGTCAGTGCCTGCTCGAACGTAGGGGAATCATATAGGTTAGCGGGTTGGTCCTCAATGCTTAAGCAGAAGAGGACATTACACATAAATGTCAAAGGGTGACCACATATGTGCATCTGAAGGTACCGATCACTGATCACTCATCAATGCTCCCCCCGTCAATACGCACAATCTTAGGACCTGTTTGTATGCTTGGAGTAACCGTCCTTTCTCCTTTGAGTTCATCCTCCAGCCTGATGAACTCAATCTCCCTCCTTTGTAAAGTCTCCCTACCTACTTGAGTGGTATAAATAAACCACTCAAGTTTCATTTAGATAATTATCTCATGAGTTATTTTGCTCTAATATTAAATGTTTTGAGTTTACGAGCACTTGTACATGTCATTTGAGTTTATATTTTGCTATGTTCTTTTGTGTGGGTTTGTCAACTGATATGGAAATCGATTATGTGATACATTCATCCATTTGTAAACCTAGAAACATGATAGAGGATTGAAGGACTTCCCAAGATGAAAAATGTTAAATGTAAAACATTAGGAGTCATTCTCCGGACTTGTGAGTCATATCAAGTTAGGACTTGTCAGTCATATCAAGTCGTTCATATATCGTCATATGATTGAGGTGGTGATGTTGTATTGGATAGTCTTGTGTGTTATATCGACACTGAAATCTTGTGAGTAATATCAAGATTTTCTTGAGTTATATCAAGACTGGAAACTTGTGTGTAACATCAAGAAGTTCTGGTGAGTTATATTAAGTTAGGACTTGTGAGTCATATCAAGTCTAGTATTATTAGGTGATATATGACTGACGATGGTCACATATTGCTATTAAGTCTCCCGTAGGGATTAACTACCCCTAGAGTGAATTACTTTTGTAATGATTCTATGGTTCGAGAGTAATATAACATGATCATAACGAGTGACAATTCTTATGAGTATAATATGATATGATGAATACATAGTAAAAACATATGTGGACCATGCAGTGGAAGTTAAGTGATAAAGAGACAAGCATAGAGAGAGATAGAATTTGAATTGCCTAAGTATAGCTTTAGTGAACTTGAATTGATAAGGCTTAAGTTAAAGCCTTAGTTGTAATAAAGCTTGCATAAGCTAAATCAAGTAATACATGCAATGTTAATAATAGTAAACTAAGTATCTTGCATGGACAACACTAGAAGTGTAGCACCATGACACTCAGTTAGCCTTCTAACTTAGTGGTCATGCATTCAGTTCAAAGATCAAGTACAGTTCACAGTCAGTTAGCATTCAGTTAAAGCTATTCTTATAAGGTATGATGCATTTCATGTGCATGGTGAAGAAGCCAAGGCTACTACTTGGCACTAGTGCTGGCAAGGCGCTAGTGAATGCATGGAGAGAGTTTGATGCTCCTAGTTAGTGCTCCTCTAAAGCTAATTCGAAGTTAATGATGCTCCTAGGAGCATTCATGTGAATTCTATTTGCCACTTTCTACATGCTTGAGGTTTGGACATGTTATTAATGTGCTGGGCAATTCGTAAGTTAAGTATAGTTGTTTTTAGCGATCTCTTTTCTATTGCTTGGTTGTTCTCTCTTATAGGCCAGTCTGCTAATCTCTTGTAGACAGTTCTCTACAAGTGTATTTATTATAGTCAAAGAATTGTTGGGTTTTTCCTCCTCTATATTTGGAGGGTTTTTCCAAGGTATATCTTGTCTCATGTGATGGATGATTTATGTGATTGATGTGTTTATGAGATTCATATGTTCAGTGATTGATTGATAAAAAATTTGAAGTTCAAAGATCTTCAGTATTGCTCAATATAAACAAAAAATTTTTGGGCTACATTTTTAGAACATTTCTACCTTGATGTCTTGGTTTATTGGGTTATGGAGTCTAGACACGGTTGCTGAAACGTTAACCCTTATAAGGTTTCTACAGTGGACAAGGACATGTTGGATCGTGGTTTTTCCAGAGAACTCTTTGCCACTCTCAACTATGAAAAACAATAAAGTTCATGCGCTTGGTGGTTAACGCCATGTTTTTCAAGGCAATGTGGGACATGGTTGGTGATGAGTTTTGTTGCACAACCAAGGAGGATTTCTCCTTGGGGTTCTTGACAAATTGGTTAAACCAAGGTCCAATTAAGACTATCTAAGGGAATTTGGTGGTAGAATCAATTCGAGAATAGAGTTGTATCACCCTACTTAGTGTTTCTTATGAAATTTTGGAAAAGGCATTTGCTTTTCCCATTTGCAAAGTAGCCATTAAAGTTGTCTGACAAATAAGACACATTTTTTCTTGAAGCAAGTTTATTTGGATGTAGTGAATTTTGCATTGGAGGCAATGGACTTTGTCAAAACGTTTGATCATCGATAGATGTTTCTTTTGATCATAGGGGTCGATGGACTTGTGTTATCACCAACCTTGTAGTTGCCCATGTGAGGTGGATCCAGGATGGATGGTAGAGGGGCAAGCAACTAAGGAGGTGGAACCAAGACGGCCTAGTCTCCCAAATGGATGGTTGTCACGCCAATCAAGGCAGTGTTCGCTTTATGTTGTCTAAGTCCAAGACAACAACGGGGGAGACCCAGATCTACTCTCGATAGGAGAGATCAGATGTAGACACCAGATCAGATCAAGTATGGCTTGAAGTACGTAAGGTTTAATGTAATTGGTAACTATAGATCTATGGATGATAATGTTGATGAAATTGTCATTGATGCCAACATGGTCTTGGATGTCATTGATGTCACTACTTTGTTGAAGCTCTTGAAGAAGCCCTGCTGATGAATGTCACCACTTTGTTGAAGCTCTTGAAGAAGAGCTGCTGATGATGCTGGTTTAAATGAACAATTTGTGTTTTTCACTTCAGCCGGTTTTGCATAGGCTTGAAGCTACTTAAAATTTTGCTGAACAATTTTAAACACACAGTAAAAATTACTAACAGGCTGAAAACACAAGCATGCACACCATAAATTTAACTCAGAGATTTTTGGCTAATCAGCCCTGGAAAAAGCCCCACGGGGAAAACCAGTCAGAGAGAGGAGAGATTTTTATTATTTTCTTCAGCAATGTACAGGACAGAAAATGGTGAAAAATACAACTTATCTCCACTGGCAAACTTTTTCACAAAGTCTGGAAATGTGCTCAGCAAACCCAGCCGTACACCCTTCTCGATTTCTGTGCCTGAAATAAATGCTAATGTACAGCAGCAAACAGGCCATACATCACCTCGAAAACTGTGCCAACCAAAACAGCCCGTACAGCAGCTCAGAAATTCGTACCAGCAATAAATGCACCATACTGTCTCGATATTTGTGCCAGCAATTTAATGCAGGCCGTACTTTTCCTCGAAAACTGTGCCAAATAAATGCTGATATCTTCCTCGATTTCTGTGCTGAATTTAATGCAACCGTACAGCCAACAAACAGGCCGTACTCACCTTGAATTCTGTGCAATATTAAATGCAGCCGTACTGTAATTAATGCAGGCCGTACCTCTTCTTGGAAACTGTGCCAGCATTAAATGTTCAGTACTCCTCGATTCATGTGCATGAAATTTTTCTCAGCAAGTGAAGAAAACCCTCGTCCTTCTCTCCTGGCGCTCTTCTCTTCTCTTCTCCTGAAAATGAAAAGTGAATGCCCTTTTGCCTCCCTCAGCCTTTTTGTTTACCCTAAGTGAGTTTCTTAATCCAATGGTGGAAAAAGAATCAATCCAATGGATGAGATTGAATGTGAATGAAAATCCCTTTTATTTATTTCTCATAAATAAAATCACTCACCCACTTAAATTTATCAAAAAGTGACTTTATTGTTATAAAGTCTCATTAAGTGACTTTTAATGTGAGGGTCACCTTTTTCCCTCTTAAAGTGACTTTAGGCAAAAATTAAAGTCACCTAGGGAACATCTGCCTAGGTACAAAAACTAACACTCCCTCTTACCGAGGAAGGTGTTCCGTACCACTCCTAACTTATCTTTGAAGAAGACGAACTTGCCCCTCCCCAAATACTTCGTCAAGATGTCAGCTACCTGCTCATCAGTGGAAATATGCCGAAGCTCAACTGCCCCTCTCTGAACGTAGTCTCGAATGAAATGGTATCTGATCTCTATGTGCTTTGACCTGTCATGGAACACTGGGTTCTCAGAGAGCTGAATGCAACTCTGATTGTCGCAGTAGATCACCGTAGGTCTAAGCTCCTGATCAAACAAATCTACCAAAAGCTTGCGAAGCCACAGTG
>LPNX011046455.1:58695-71402 GCA_001517045.1 Pseudotsuga menziesii
CCAATTCAAGTCATTTCATGATGGCCTGCACAAATTGAAGAAAATATGAGTAAAGGATCTTGTCAATGCAAGCAAGACCCTCATAAGATGATAGCCCTTGTCATGCCCTTTCCAACGGTAGGTGGCACGTCACGTGGTTCCTCATGGTTGATGAGATATTAACTTTTGAAGTCGACCCAACGAAAATTATAAGTCAGCTCAGTCAAACACAAAGTCGGCTCAGTCAAAGTTTTATTAAAAAATAATAAAATATTTTTATAGTATGTCGGCCCCATTAAAAATAAATTAAATGTGTATGTCGGCCCTAAAATTATGGAGGAAAAACTAGTATAAATACCCCACGCAACTTTTAATTTTTTATATGGAAATTTCGGCCATCTCTGAGGCAGCCGCAGGAGCAGTGGAATTTTTTTTTGGAGCAGCTCGTTTTGTGTGGAAATTTTTCTGTGGAACAGCAGAGATTTAGGGCTGGTCATTTTCTACAGCAGTCTTTGTCCTCAGGCTGCTACAGTAGCTCTTAAAGGTCTGAGATTTTTCAAGTTTTGCTGCAGACGTTAAGGGTTGTCATCAGTAGTTGTTTGGGGTCCTCCAAAGCACATAAACAGACCGAAATTCTGATCCTTGTGACAGACCCTAGTCCACAGGCCGAGGTTGATTGAGGAATGTTCCAGTCATCAAGTCATCAACAGCAGCAGTGAAGTATGTCTTCTTTACCAGCAGATCCAAAGTATTGACATTATGGTTTAGAGCATTCTTAGATCAGTAAAAAACCCAGACTAAGGCAGTCATAGCAATCTCCTAGTGAAATATTTTTATGGTCTATTATCTCAGATCTTTGGCTTAAAGAATTCAGGTAGAGAGAAGACTGTGTTAGTTTAATATTGTGTGTCAACACAATAGTGACAGAATTGTTATGAGATAGTGTGAGCTTTGCAACATTTTCAACTCCTATTTAATCTTGTGGCATCCTACAGCAGTCAACTTGAATTCTGGGTTTCATTTAGGGGCTGAGTGTTCTTCTTGAAGGCTGTTA
The DNA here is from genome assembly GCA_001517045.1 of Pseudotsuga menziesii. Classification (NCBI taxonomy): domain Eukaryota; kingdom Viridiplantae; phylum Streptophyta; class Pinopsida; order Pinales; family Pinaceae; genus Pseudotsuga; species Pseudotsuga menziesii. The sequence continues at coordinate 59,729 of LPNX011046455.1, forward strand.
CAGCAGTTCTGGACACATACACATGTCCTGCTCACTTCCAGTCACCTTCTACCATTATTTCTAGTGTTAAAGGAAGGCTGTTACGGCCCATTAAATCTTGCTGTTCGCCGCTGTTTCTCGACAGATTATTGCACCAGCAGAAGTGGTGTGTGGGATGAATTGTTTTAAAGGTCTCATACAGACTTAAAGAAGACTGATATTCTCTCAGATTCTAGGAACATACTGAAGACTCAAACTGAGATTTAGTTGATGGCAGAAGTTAAATGTTGCAGCAGCATGACAAGGTATATTCAATTTATTTATTCATGCTAAGATTGTACATTTCACACATAAATTGTAGAGTCCAGTTTTGGGTGAAGTTCTTAAAAGGATATGCTACAGCATCGTGGTTTTGAGGTATTGAGTTCTCACTTGGGATAGGTGGTAAATGTATTTCATTGATGGCTGGTATAGATTTATTTTTCAACAGATTTGATGCCCAGAAGTACTTGTAATAGGTGGCTGATTTGTTCCGAATGCAAGTGTGTTCCTACGTGTTATAGGTGGTAGATCTACCTCATCCATTAGCTGGTATGGACTTATTTTGGTGGGTGTGATGCATATGAGGACATTTGATTTGTGGATGATTTGTTCTCGTGGATGCCAGTATGTTGTGAGCATTTGGATATTTTGGTGCTTTGGCAAAGAAAATTAATTTAGAGCTATTTTGGAGCTGATTTGGTCGGCACGGTTTCATGCTCAGTTCTAAGTAAAAATAAAAATAAAGATGACAGCCCTAGTATTGACAGCCCTAATTTGTTGATGATACAACCAAGTTGAGTAACATGCATAAGTGTAGGAGAATGACAGTCTTATGCATATTGACAGCCGCTTGAAAAGTAGCTTGACAGTTTATGCTTGATTGATTCAATGTGAAGATGAGCTTGCAGCAGAAGACAGGACCAGCAACCAAGTGATCCAGAGAATGGTGATTATACAGCAGTAATACATCTACAGCAAAAGACATGATGATTAGATGACAATTGGCATGGCAACAGCAGACTTGATATGTGGATTGATGAGGCTTCTTGAGCAGTGGTGGATCAACAAAGCAGAGATCATTGAACAGACCTTGATGACTCAGCAGTGTGTTGAGCAGCAGTGATTGATGGATGATGGCTTGACAGTGACCAGCTGGATTCTTGATTAATGAGCAGAGATGAGCAGTGGTAATGAGCAACATCAGTGTTGAATGATGAGCAGATGATCAACAATAGGAGCTGTATGATAACTTGACTATGAGCAGCATTTATGATGAGCAGTATGAGCTGAGTTAACCAGCAGAAGAAGTTCTGACCTGAGGATAATTTGCAGCAGTAGATGGCCAGCAGTTGTAATGATAAGCAGTGTTATAGCAGAACTGATATGATGAGCAGTGTTGATGATGTGACAGAGTTGTCTTGTGACAGTGAACCTTAATTGTAAATGCAAGCTTGACTTGTTTTTGAGGTTAGGATACCTCAAACCCTTCTTAACAGGGTCTAAGAAAACCAGGCAGGGTCCTGGATTAAGAGTAGGTGCTCTATTTATCAGTAGGTGCTGATTTTGCCTAACGGTTGTAGCCGGACAAAAATAATACAAAAAGATTACAAAATTATATTGTGTTGTGTTCTGTTGTGTTATGGTTTCTGATGATCTAAATTCTTATGCTATGTGAATGATGATATGAAAGATGTTTATGATATGATGGATAAAATAATGGAATGATGAATTGGTAGTTATCTGTATCAAGCTAACTGTGAAAAGATTAAAATTGGCTTTACACTGATTCACCCCCCCTCTCAGTGTCAACAGATAATACTAGGTGGACTTGGGCTTTGGATGAGCGTTTCAGTCTTATGAGAATTGATCGAAAGTGACCTATAGGGATAATACTAGATCTAGGGTTTAGGTACTAGCAATTGATGATTATAATCGTTGTCTTGGGAAACGTAATTGAGACAAGGTGATTAAGGACAAAGTTGGGACTGTTTAGTACCAAAGAGATAGACTCGGTGAGAGATATGAAGAGGTCAAGTTACTTTGAGTTATCAAAGAACGATCAACTTTCTGGGGAAAGAGGTCAAGATAGGGCTAGCGCTATGCTTGGAGATCAGTGCCTGTTCAACCTTGGGTAATGGATTTAGTATTTCCACAACGTTAAAGTGGACCCACCTGGGATCTGGAGATCTAGAGCCATCGGGAGACTATCAGCTCAGTGTTGGAGTGGAGATGAGATCAGGATGGCCCGATCTATAAACCAAAGTCAGAAAATTTCAGGAAAAATCAGATCTGGAAAAGTCAAAATCTGATGAGGGTAGCTAGGAGGTTGAAAGTCAGTTTTTCAGATCTAGGACTGCCTGGCAAGAATTAGCTCAGCGTTGGGGGTGTTCTAGAATGAGGAAGACCTGATCTACAAACCCATGTGATTATTTTTGGTAAAAGTTAACTGTAGAAAAGTCAAATTTTCAGTGGGGCGCTGGGGTTTGAGCAGTCAGAAAGTCAGATCTAGGGCAAACCAGTCAAAATTAGGACATCGTTGAGGATGATTCAGTGAGGGGGATGCTCGATCTACGAAACCCAAAAATGGTTTGCTCAAAGATCAAGCGGTTCCCCGATTAAATATTTTTAGGATTTTTTTATATTTTAGGAGTTTTTCAGAAAATTTAAAGAAAAGCAGGTACAATGGATTGAGATCTGAAAGGGAAGAGACTTACCTGCTAGATCTTACCTAGAAATGCTTTTAGATGCTTTGATGATGATGATCCCTGCCATATCGATAAGTTTTGGAAGATATGAGTGAGTTCTAAGACCAATGTTATGCTCCAAGTGACCAATGCGCCCCCCTTATCCTACACAAGCAAACGCCAACAATATTAGATTTGCTGTATCTTGAAAGAAAAGGCTAGATCTACAAAAAAAGTAACAAGAAGTAATCATAGATCACAATGAAGGTAATGAAAACCCCCATACAGGACGAAAACAGTTCGAGCGAGTTGAGGTCCCCCTGCAAAAACACTCCAGCTGAAAACGCCCTCTTGTAGATAAGACAAAGATCCTGAAAAAAGATATAGATCTCACAAAATATTTCGAATGCTAGGAAGCAAGGGTCTTTCCAATCACCACCGAAGAACATCAGATGCAAAGCAGATCCATAAAATATCCACAAAAAAATCTTTCTATTAATCAGATCCAAGAGGCAAAGACTCTTTACAAATGAGAAGCTCTCTCCTTTAAATAGGAATGAGAGAACCAAAATCCTAACCACTTTCAAAATGAGTGGTTAAGATTAAAAGATAAAATGTTCTAATCAATGGTTGAGATGAGCTCAACATACAATACATGGATCAATATAACCATAAAGTACCAAAGTGGACTAAATCACCGATAAAGAGGGTACTTCACTCAACAAGAAATAAATGAAGCACATGGTGGGTCCATGGAGTGTTAACTTACTCTCTCAGGGTGCCCCATGGCACAATAAAATAATATAATATTTTATTTTTTTGACTTTGTGTCTCCTTGAGGAAATCATGAGCCTTCCAAAAGCTCCAGAAAATAATATAAAAATGCCCAAAAAATAGGTGTGGGCGCAATCAAGTGCTGCAACTATTAGAGAAGGTGCGGAGGACATCACACTCGTCATTAGGACTCATCCCATGTCATTTCCTTGCATCAGTAGCCCAAACCGATTCCTTTAGTAGCCATTTAATCATTTTTTAGTCTACCTCGGGAAACGTGAGCCTGCCAAAACAACCTCCTAGGGTGCTTGCGTTGTGAAACTGAGCCCACTAGGCTCTCTGGGATGGGGGTACTATGGTACAATTAACTAGCTGCACCTCCTATGCCCCATGCACTGCCCTAGGAGATCCAATAAAAACATTTCCCTGCTCAGACACATTATCCTGTGAAACAAAACTACATCCATAGAGTAAAATGAGCCTGACCATCTCTGTAAGTGCCCGGAACTGAAAAACAAACTATCTTATTAGACTCAGAGAGTCCAAATCCATCTAGGGTGTATACTCATACCCCTCTCAGGTCTCTACCTGAACATCAACCATATCCAATAGACAATATAACCATCTGTAAATGACCAGATACCAATAATATAACTCAGACTATCATCCATCTGCTGCAAGTGTTATAAGGCTGAGAGATGCTCTACAAATCATTTACGCAACAATCACAACAAGTAGTAGTTATTTCACTGGCGGTACATCAACCAAATACACATGTAGGGTTTTATTTATTATTACTCAGACCAAACTTTGAGGACTATACTCACTTCATAGTCGTGGTTAATTTGTTAGTGAAGGGTGAAGGCTGAAATTGACCAGGCTAGGGCAAAGGATGACTTCCTACTTAACATCATGACACTTTGGATATGGAAAGGAAAAACTCATTATAACCACATGGCAGACAAACAACAACACAAGGAATGGCAGTGCCTTAGAAATGGTTGAGTTGTTCGGAGAGTGCTTATTCAACTTAGGCATCATGTCTACATCAAGTTTGATCCAGTTTCATTAGGGGCATCGATTTTATTTCCATGGCCTTTTTGACCTATATGACCCTTTGGGAATTCACTAGTGCTTAAAAACACAGCTAATTGCAGCTTTCATTCAGGACATATTTAACTTTATAAGCTCAGCAATATTTGGATATAGCATATATTTAACCATTGTTTTTTTTGGACCTTTTTTTATACCCTTCAATTGGTATTTTAGCATTTCATTGCTCTTGCCCTTTTTCACATATGTTAAGAAACACAGTTTTAACATTCTCATTTTCCATGGGCACATATAAACATTTCCAATACAGGTAGTACATGAGCTTTTAGTTTGAGCCAACAACATCTCAAGTGACCAGGGGGAGTTTTGTTGCTTGCCAAACATCGGGACAATCGACCAGAATGATTTAGGCATACAATTCAACTCACCAAAGGCAAGTTTTGTCACCAACATAGAGGCGACGCACAATATAAACAGGGAGGTTTGTTCGACAAAGGTTCTAGCGGGGAAAGGTCCCGCATGCCACAAGTCAAGTATTAAATTGAGTTAAAAACAAAACTGGAAGGGAATGGATGGGTGGAGACAGTGAAAGATGAAGCCAACATTAGCAAGCCAAAACAATGGTGGGAATGACTACCTCCATTCTCCCTAAGGAGTGTAAAACCAATGAGTATAGATCAGAAACTTCCAAGTCTAAGTAGGGACATCAATACATAGTACAAATACATCCAAGTCCATATAATTTTGATTGCCAGATCATGACACTACATGTTAATACATGTCACAAAGATGAATATAAGGGCAATGATAACCATAACACAGTATAATACAAGCTGAGTCATAATCATGCATAGAATCCATTTGAACCATCATCTGTCCAATCAGAAAGTGCTGATATAAAACTGGGTATCAATAACTGCTTTGTAATGACTAAATGGCTACATCGGTCGTCAAATTTGAGTGCCCTGAGACTCGGTCCTGACATGGGAGAGTACAATAGTCCACAAATAAAATAATGATCCGTCAAAACTGCTCATCTCAGCATCTCATATGTAAGAGATCTGGCTGCAAAATGTACTGTATCCGACTACTATATATGTGATAACAACTTGCATGCTACATAGTGTTTGGTCCACTGACCTCATAAAAATTATGGTTGTTTGCATGGATAGTCTTTTATTTGGCATTGCCATGCAATGCCTTATTCACGAGGAGTGGATTTAATAATTTAGATTGGGTTTGTTTACTTTGTGGTAAAATGGAAACAATAAAACACATCTTTTGGCACTATGTTTTTGCTAGAAATTGTTGGCATTACATACATGCTCACCAATAGACATTTTTATGTCTCTCTACATTCATAGCAATTGTCTAAGAATCATTGCATTGTTCAGTGTTTGTAAGTTAAGTTGTATATTTGTTTTCACTAGTGGGTTCAGTGCAATTCAGTGATTTTGTTGTATTAAGTGGAAGGTGTTTGTAATGGCTAAAGGCTGTCAACTCATTAAAGATGCTAAATATTTTGATGCAGAAACATGTTATGATTTTTTTTTTCTCTAGTCATGGCGAGGAAGTGGATATAGTTTGCATTGTTCGTATCTCTACTCTTTTTGTTTATTCTTATGTAAATATCTTCATGTAGATATAACGTGTCTATTTCAATATTAAAAATCGAAGGCCTGAAGGGTGTCTATATTCTGACTTCGTTCAAGAAATTCCTTTTTGAATGAATGATATTTAAAGGGTTGGCTTTTGTTGTTGACCTTTAGTTTAAGTGTTTTTCTTTGTAAAGTGTTCGAGGATGCTATTTTTTTCTCTTTGCATTTTTTGTACTTAAAGTACAAGTTCAGTGGCCGTATGTAATGTTTTTAATTTTATTGTGGCTACTAAGGTTTGCGTATTGGTTTTTAGGCCACCTGTACCTAAATACACAAAAGTATTATAAACCATAATCCCAACAGATTTTTAGAACTTGTCGCTGATACATCGATGCTTCTTATCTATACGAAAACTTTTCTTCTCATCTATATAAAGATGTCTCGTTCCCTCGTTTCCTTGAATTAAAAAAAAATCCATCTTAAAAAACTTGTGTCCTTTATCACAACTTAATTTCATTTCCCAACTCAAAGTGACAAATATTACCTTTTTAATGTAGTAGCATTATGACTATTAGTCTAATGGGTAGATTAAATTAGTAGAGAGAAATTAATCAACTTTTGGTATACCTTGTTTGTTAAATTATAGTTGATTTGTTTTGTATTATTGAACAAGGAGACTTTTGCCATATTTGCAGGTGGGGCATGTGACAAAGTCTGGAGATATAGCTGGGCCTCGTGTTCTGGAGCATATTGTGGATGTGGTTCTATATTTGGAGGTCATTCTCTTATATAGCATTGGTGTTGTATTTTTCTCATGAAAATAAATAATAGGTGGAAGTAGCTTTAATTCAATTTTAGAGTCATTGCCTAGCAAGAAACATATTCATTGTAATTTTTATTCTTCAACAACCACGTTATCTTTATGGTTATTCTTTGTTTCAATTGTTCCATTGTAATAAGTAAACTCACACTTGTTTAGACACCATTTAGGTAGTAGGCAGAGAAAAATGCAGTTTTATACATGTTTTGTATTGTTAATTATAATTTTCCCCTTTTTTATTGCAGGGAGATCGTTTCTTGTCACATCGTATATTGAGGGCAGTTAAAAATCGTTTTGGGTCAACTGATGAGGTCTACATTTTCGCTGATGCATTTCTTTAATTTGTAACACTATTCTATTAAATCCTTAGTTATATAATATGCCCTTTTTGTTTTTTATTTTTGTAAGTTATCATTCGAATATCTAGCTTTTATTTTGGAAAAATATGTCATATGTATGTATGTATATATATGTGTATATATACGTACATATACACATATATATACATACATATATGCATGTAGATATATGTGCACACACACACATGTGTCACACACACACGTGTGTGTGTGTATACATACATATACACATATATATGCCCAACATATATGAATGTATATATATGTGTATACACACACACACACATATGTGCGTGTATGTATATATGTATATAAATGCTTTCTCTCTCTTTCTCTATATAGAAAGTATTTATATCAACAAATAAAAAAGCAAAACGGTATATCCAATGGAAGTTACATAATCTTTGTCCACGCTACTAAAGAGAAAATAATATTAGAATATCCTACTACATCTAGAGATTTGGTATCCTTAAGAAAGAAAAACCTTTTGGCCAATAGCTGCGTATGCACCTTATCACTCGACATGGTATAAAATGGAGAGATATAATTGATCTCATTACAAAAAATAAACCTAGGATATATTTTCGAGAGGGTAAGCATAGTATTCCTAGGATATGATGGGATACGATGAGATACTATGAGATAGAGGGATGGTTCTGATATGTCTGCTTGGAGTCTCACAATTCTCTCACCGTCTTTCTCCATCTTTCTCCATTTTCCTTCCTAGTTATGCTTAGCCTTGTTTATGAAAGTGGTGGTAGGTCTCTGATCTACCATATTGTACATCCATTGTTCCTTTAACAACTTGACATATCAAGGGACATACTTTACATTTCATTCTGTCTTGTTAGTTGTGGTCACAGTCTAAATTGGTACAGTATTGTGGTTGTGGTTGTGACGATGGACTAGTATTGGTATTATTCCTTTTATGATGTCTACACTGTTAATTGGAATAGATATCCAATTTTAATTATTTAATCTACTAGTGATTATTTCATCTGTTTGCTTATGCACTGTTATTGATGATGTATTTTGTTTTGGTCAAAGTTATTTCTGCTAATGGATTATTATCTTGAACACTGACTAGTTAATTGGTTTATGTTAATGTTTATGCTAATAAAAGTCTATTTTTAGTTGGACATTTTGTGTCCAATAGTAATGGTTTAGGCTTAGCAGCTGAGATGCTTATTGTTGGTGTTTGCTAATTTGCTTTATATCAGATCGGAGTGCTAGAAATGGGGCAGTATGGTCTCGAATCTATTAAAAATCCAAGTGAGATTTACATAAGTGAGCGAAACATCGATCAGGATGTATTAGCTGGTTTAGCTCTTACTGTAATTATTGATGGTTCACGACCATTCCTCATTGAAACTCAGGTACCTATATTATTTTAGTGATCTCTGTATTATCATGTTTGAATTCATGGAAAAATGAATAGGAAACTAGTTTACTGTCAGTAAGTTTTGTTTTTCCCTTCAAGTAAGGTTTGCTAGTACTGTTGTAGATTCCTGGATTATTGATTGACTCAAGTTTGTGGTAGGCTCTATTTGCTTATGAAGTGTTTTTGTAGATTATGAATATGCATCTCCTTAGAAGATGCATGCCCATCTTGCTTGTCTAGGAAGGCTTAGTCATTGTTGCATCATTATTTTTGATGATGTATTTTGTACTATTTAATGTAATAGAAGAACTCAGAAGAAAAGGGGTTGTTAATACCTGCAGATTTTGTGTTGGTTAAGAGATTACATAAAGGATGGAAACAAGAGTAATAATGAATAAGAAGGTCTATGTACAGTGTCTTGAATATTTGGACCTACATTTTATTCTGTTTTCTTGGTTGGAAAATAGTTTTGTGAAATAGGAATAATGATATACACCTGAAACAAAAATAGATGTTATGGTGGTAAACATCCTAATGCTGTGTGCCCTTGTACATGAGTAGAACAAAACAATATTTATTGTAAGGCTGTTCCATTAGCAGTTGTATGCTTTAATTGTGATGTGATATCATATTTTTGTATGAATAGTTGCAATTGATAATTTGTGGATAAAGTTAAAAACATGGATTAGAGAATAAAAGATGTTGAAGAAACATTTGCATGGGAACAAAATGTGACTAAGAAAATTATTGTACCTACAAATATGCTAAGAAGATTTTATGCTCAAGTGTCTAGTAGAGGTGTGAGTTCCGAAGCAATTTTACCTCGACAAACATTAATTGGACCATCTTCTTTACTATACGTGTGCAAAATCATTTCCATGGAGTTTTATATATAAATATGACCCTCCACTTTTGCATTTGCTTCCTTTGTTGCGTGGTCTGTTGGTTACTATGGGCAGACCCAGGTTTACTTATATACCTATACCAACAATACCCCTAGCTCACTGGCCCTTTCGGCGACAGACTGCAGAACGGTTTGAAGTCTCACCCGAAGTGATCTTATGGGTTGGCCGAAGACTCAAGTGTCCTCAACCAGGTTCTGTAGCGTCCTGGGGTCTCGCAGCTCCTCTTAGCCAGCGAGATCTCTCTCTGCGAGGCGCAGTTTTGTTCTCTCTTGCTCGCGGACTCTGACAGGGGAAGGGGCTCTTATCGCATTGCAGCGACTGGGACGATGCGCAAACTCTTCCTTCCGCGTTTCTCACTATCTGCGATATCTCACACCGCAGCTCCTCTGACGGTGCGATATCGCCTTCTGTCAATGCGATATCTCCTATAGTATGGCCCAATGCGACCCCCAAGGTCCAAAGGCTTTCTCACTGGGTGAAATAACTCGGCTGATCTTCAACAGGGTGTTAAACAATCTTACTTGAACTTCCACGGTTCAACACACTCAATATCAACTATACTTAACTTGCTGAATAAGTATATTAGAAACACTTAACAGAGTGACTATTACTGTGTGAAACAAGCATTGATAAACTCATATGCAGACACTTGATACATTTAAACTCGCCTTTAACCTTCTATAATGCTGTAACTGAATGAGAACATACAGACAATTACTAATTGATATATAACATTCACGTAACAGATAACATATATCAACTATGTAAAGCACAATCACATGAAATAGTCACACAACACACTGATTTTACGTGGTTCACTTCCAGGGTAGAAGCTACGTCCACAAAACTGTGTTTATTATATCTTGAGAGAGTACACAGTTCTGCTGCAACCTATTGTGCAGCTAGAGATCTTCTAGGTAACTCTGCACTCACTGTCGGGAGCCCTTCTCTTTTAGATCTCTTTTCTCTCTATATTGCCTTCTTACAATATACTCTTCCTCTCTCTCTCTCTCTGTGAATCCCTGCGGATTGTTACATACATGCTCCTGGAGCTGGCTACTGGTTACAGTAAGATAACTACAGACTGAATACAGAACTAGAGCTCGGCTCTTACAATAGAGCTGACTATGAGCTAACAGACCAACTGACTCTTTACCTAGTTAATTGCCTGAATAGCTCAAGTAGCTAGCCTTTTACAATACAAGATACATGCTTTTATAGGTGGCCCGAAGGTCTCGCCATTACAACACCGTGGGCCTGTCCCAACAGTGACCCAAAAACCCTAACTAGTGACAGTCGACGTATCTGTAGTTTGAGCTGCCGCTTTCCGTCACACCACAACTTCCTGCAGTCTTCCACGCTTCCGGGCGCTGACTGTGGGTACCGGCGCCGCTTCCTTTTCTGTCCTTCGTCTTCAATACCTCGGCCTGTTGCTCCTTTTCCATTTATGAGGGTAGCTGAGCCCTCCTGTCTTCGCCGCTGCCTTAAGTGCAGGGGTTGAGCTTTCTCCTCTCAGTCGCTCAGGTACTGTTACCTTTGACTTACTCGTTCCAAAACAACAACTTTTCCTGTAGCTGCGAGACCCTACTCCAACATGGTCCCTTCTAGTCCTATGCAGTTTTAAATATCACTTATAGAACCATTGTTAGGGTCGTTCCACATAGCTATCAACCCTTGGACAACTATTGTTGTGCACACTATTACTGTTGATACTTTTGTTGCCCATGTTTTTCACCATATAATATTTTGTGCTTACAGACTTCCTACCTCACAAACCCTCACCTCTAGAGATAAATTCTAAAAGATCAAGAGAGGCCTTGGGAAAACTAAGATGTATGCATCTGTCACTGCGCAACCCTCTTCTACACTTGGGTTGCTCTCCTCCAGGCTCTAGCACAAGTGGGGCTCCCCTAGGATGGGATTATTAGAATTTTAAACAATAAGTTACAAGCGAAGTCACCTGACATGAAAACATGGGACACGGAGGACACTAGAATACGAGTGTCCGACACAGACACGACGGCCCCCAGAATTAGGACACGGGGGACAAGTTATATATATATATATATATATATATAT
>LPNX011046455.1:72007-98762 GCA_001517045.1 Pseudotsuga menziesii
AGTCACAAATCACAATGCATATGCTAATGATAGACCTAACTAAAATCCCCATGCTGAACTGGGTATGGCCTCAGTACAGTATTGAAAGAAGGGAAAAAGGCTGGTGGTTGGCTTCTGCTGGCCCCGCTATTGGACACCTGCAAGAGGCATAAAAAAGCCAACCAAAATATGACTATTTCTATTTGATTAGATTGCATGGATGCGAGCCACACCCTATTATTATCTTTTCCTGTTACGAAACACCCTTTATATTTTAGATTATGCCACTTATGATGATGATGTCACTTAGATTGAAAGTCATGGGTAGGAATAGAAATAAGGGTTAACCTCCCCTGTGTGAAATGAATCCCCTTGTGATGTTGTTTGTGGAATATGACCCCACAATACTTATTGGTGTGCTCCCTGACTTGATTTGAGAGGCTAAGAGAGAAACAATGTAATATGTAAATTTACATGGAAGGATAATAAAATTACATTACAACTAGGAGCCAAACAATGTTATAATAAATTGGTATTAAAATTGTAACATGGATTTAGAATTAATAGGAGTAACAGCCTTCTTTTCGAATTTCTAGGAGACTTATTTGAGCAGTAGCAGTAGTTAAAATTCTGAGTTATATAGCAGCAGTAAGATAAACATTCATTCACAAAATTAGACACATGAACACAGATTTTTATGGGGAAACATTTCAAGGAATAAAACCCCAAACAATGAATAATATTTCCTCTATATGAGATGACTGAGTTTTGTACATGAGCAGATAAATAACAGACCTTTACATAACTATCAAGCTGCCCCTAGGGCACACGTACCAAGAAGGAATCGACCATAGAAGATGACTGTCACTGATCAAGTAGGTGCTGTTGACTGCCGTTGACTGTACTATTGACTGAGATGGTTGCTAAGTTGGATGGCTGAGTATTAGCCTTTACAAGGCTGCTTGCTGCCTGGACCAGTCTCCAATTAGATTCGGCCTGCCTGGAAGAGGCCCTAAGGGGCTGGTGCTGACTGTACTGAGGTTCGGCCTGCTGTGGATGCCCTAAAGAGGGCTTGGACTGCTGTAGGATGCCCTAAATAGGGCTCGGCCTGCCTGTAGAAGACCCTTGCAGGGTTCGGCTCACATAAAACATGCCCTACAGGGCTGCTGCTGTTCAAGAGAATGGACAGACCTCACGGCTTCCCTACACAACTGGAATCGACCACACTGCTGTCTTCAAATGCGGAACCAGTCCACACATGTGAGGAGAGAGAAAGATAGCAGATGATAAACCCCAAGAATTGCCTTCTTTATCAGAGATGAAGATGTGTTGAATTATTTGAACCAATGGGGATGTGCTTCTTATTTATAGTCCATAATGGAGAGGCAAGTCTATAAGTTAAGGAGACCGCCCTAAGGGGCTTTTAATCTCTTTGGTCTCTTGACTTTTTGATCTTTTTAGTCTTTAGTAGGTACTTGGTCCTTTACAAGTGGGCACTTGGACTAACACAGAGGGTACTTGAACGTTCATTGGGTTACTTGGTCCTTCAAGGTGGTTCCATGACCACAACTACTCATCTCAGACATTCTTCTTGGTTTTTGTGATCCACACGTGCCAACTCAAAGTACATCGTCATAAGTAAGAAGTATTATTCATTGTTTATCTCATTTTTCTTGTTCACACCAAGGTCATGTGCTAGGTACTTCAACAAGGGGTGGCCAGGCCCTTGAGAAGGTCCCATAACCGACTAACCATGTAGACGAGAACCTCACGTGGCTAGATCCAATCTAGGGCTTCCGGGTCCCTGACCAGGTTCTTCACCCCCAGGATGGAGGTTGACTGAGGTCAACATGTTGGGAAATGACCAAGTGCCTCCATTCATAAAGAATGGCTCTCAGCCCTAGGTTGAGCTTCAGTAGTAGACTGAATTATGTTGATCAACTCTCTGGTCCTTGACCATGTCCTCCAACCTCTCGGAGAATGGTTCTCATCCCCAGGCTGAGGTTCAGTACCAGACTGATTGTTGATAAACACCCTGGTCCTTGAATAGGTCCACCATTCTCCCAGAGAATGGCTCTCGATGCTGCTCATATATGTACATGGAAAGATAATAAAAATACATCATAACTAAGAGCCAAACAATGTTATAATAAGTATGTAAATGTATATGAAAGAATAATAATAATTCATCACAAACTGCAAATAGAGAAGGATGAAAAACATGGGGGGCTATAATTCCATCGATGCAGTGGGTTCTCATCGACTCGTAAAATATCTCATTTAGGTCATTAGAATCAAAATGTTCTACTACATAAATGTCAGAATTATATTTCTCATTAAGTCATGAAAATCAAAATCGAATACATAGATGTCCGAATGCCACTGGGAATATAAAAAGGGGTAGATCAAGATGGAAAACTTTCTAATGCTCTTCACTTGCAAAATAAACCCCTCTTAGAGCTCAAGCCTGACTGAAAAATGTGAATGAATAAGTGTAAAACTGTTTCTTTTTTAACACATATTTTGGGTAAGAAGTGTCTTGTTTTAGGGATACTGTGTTCTGTTTTTGCGACACGTCCTAACACAGTGTCCGGTATCATAGGTTACAAGGTGAGGTGAAGAGCAAATCCCAGAAAAACAGTATATTACGTTTTAGAAATAAAAGTGGATGAGTGGACCATAGATTAATGTCTTATCAATTGGGGAATGGAGTCAATTAAAGGCTTTGATGGAAGTCTATCTTAATGAGGAAGAATGGTTATTGATGTAGGAGTGTACATGCTACAATAACTATCCCCTTCTTTTAAATTGCAGAAATTATCTCCCATGAAGCTTATTATTGCTCGTAATTAATTAATGAGGATTTAACCAAACATAGATAAAGAATGCATCAATAAACTACATTCCATAGATAACATAAGGAAAAAGAAATGGGTTTATCACCTTTACACTCCAAAATGCATCTGTGAAGATAAATTAAAGAAATTGGAAAATAACATAAAAGATCTTTAGACATTCTCGACCATGATTTGCTACATTGATCCTCCAAAACGAATCTCCTATAAGCTCCAAGGTGTCTAGCCCCAAATCCAACCATATGAAATACATTAATAATGTTTTGTAGAATATGCAAAAGCTAAGATGACTCAAAAAATGAGATGAACAAGAGCAATACCCAGGAGAGACCTTTGAGTAATTGCATTTCTTAGTTTGTTGACATCGAGGCTTTGCTGCTTGTAACTATGTTGTTGAAAAGGCAATAGTTAGATTACCAAAAACACAAATAAAATCTTGGTGATGAAATTGTCATTGATGCCAACATGGACTTGTAGTGGCCCCACAGGTTGTCATTGATGCCACCAAGTCCTACTTACAGTGCCTTGGACCCCGTACATAGTGGGTTTGTGCCTTGAAGCACCTAGTACCTAGTTAGCAAGTTCCCTGTACCCAAAAGGTTGGATGTTGAAGCCACCACCTTGTTGAGGATATTGAAGACCCTGGAGATGGTGCTGAAGCCATGGTGGATGATGGAGAAGCATTAATGACCCATTCTGTGGTCATTCATGCTCTGATGGTTTCATGATACCCCAAGAGAAGGCCTAGCAACCCCATAGATGATATCATGATGGATCTTGGTCCTTGGAGGTCTCCTAATGTGGTTGAAGTGGTTGAAGAAGCCCATGAAGCCTATTGCTTGATGAAGAAGCCTTGAAGAAGTCCTTGGACCCATACTTAATGGTTTGATGGTCCTTGCACTCTTAAAGGTGATGATGTGGTCATTAATGACTTGATGAAGAATTGGAACCCTTGATTAAGATCTTGATGCTCGTGTGGCCCTTGTTGGGGTCATGGAACTGTTGGAGATGGTCATTATGCATGAGAAGGTTTGGCACCCACATAAATGGCGGCATGATGACCCTTGGACACTATATGATCAATGAATGGTGCATTTGGAAATGATTTGGGTCTTGGAATCCATACAAATGGTGGTTTGTAAGCCCATGATTGTTGGAGCCTTTGATATGATGGAATCTTTGGTCATGATGCCCTCATCACTTGGCGATGGAGTCCTATGCAATGGGCTTGAAGTCCATGGAAAGAATCTTGTTTAAATATTATATGATATCTTTGAAAGACTCCTTGAAACCCATGCATGTGCTGCCTTGGGTCTTCAACCCACACACTTGGTAGCTTGTTGATGGTGATGTATGGTCCTCTTTGTGGTTATATGGCTATTGGGATGTAGATCGAGGTAGAGCCCATGGATGAGCCTTGATATGTTGAAGAATACTTTGAAACTCTTGTAGTTGGTGGTATGGTCTTTGGAATCCTCATGTGTGGGGTCTCTGACGTCTTGAACATATTGAATAATTTAAGCGTATTATACCAAGAATTTTCAAATAAACCCATCACAGTGATATATTCTTCGTCAAGCCATTTCCGTTGATATGTGGAGTATCTTCTTACTCCTTACAGGTGAAGAGATGAATTTTTGAAGTTGGTGCAACCCACCTTTTTGGGTCATCTGACCAAACAAAAGAGAATTTAATTATTTGTAATTTTGAATTGCATGTCGACCCAGTTTGAGGTACTAACTTTTCTCTACAATCTATATAAATTGAATATCAAACATTTCATTTGTTCATCATCAATTCTCTCAATATTTTCTAGAGCAAGCCTTTGCCACAAGTCTAACAAGCTTGAAGGAGATCCTTAGACACAATGAAAGAAAATGTAGAGTCATCAAGCAATGAGCTGCATGTACTTGATATTACAGTCTATTTTGTTTGAAGGGGCAAGATGAAGGCATATCTGAAGAAGTTTGGCGTTTGGGAGATTGTGACCAATCCACATGCTCCATCAAACAAGAAGGGAAAATCAACTGCACAGAAGGAAGCAAAGAAGGACAATACTATAGCCTTGAAGTTCCTCATGAATGGACTTCCCAACTCAGTGAAAAAAAGTGTAGGGGAGTACACTTCAGCCAATATCTATGGCTGAAATTGAAGAGCAAGTATCAGAAGGCAAGACCAAAACCCGAAAAGACAAATCAAGAATTAGAAGACAAGCTCCTAGAAGAGATCAATCAAGAAGAAGAGAAGCAAGAAGAGGACTCCAGTAAAGGTATGAAATCTTGTGATTGTAATGATAGCTTGCATGATGAAATTGAGAAAGTTCTTGTAGATGATGATGACGGGCTATCAAAGATAGCACATGAGATACATCTCACGTTGCTGAATACTGATCTCAAAGCCAATTGGTTCATAAACACAGTAAATATGAACCAGAGTGACCTCACAAAGTTCAAAAAGAAAATCTTGGACTCCTTGAATGAATATCAACATAAGACCATGACAATGAAAGTGTTGCTTGTGAAGCTCAAAAACAAGGACAAAGAGTTGCGGGATGAAATGAAAGATAGGGATGCTGAAATTGAACAACTATAGACTGAATTGATCATTCAAAAGGAAGAACAAGAAGAGCCTGCTAAAGAGCTTTAAGAAACTAGAGAGGTCAATCATGATTTGAAGACTTAGTTGGAGGAAGCCAAGAGGATAGAAGAAATCTTGAAGATTTAGCTGGAATAAAAGGAGGAGACTATCTAGAAGCTGGAAATGGAGGTAGTTGGTCTTAGGAAGGAAAGGTGAGAAGAATGAAGATTTTGTTAAGTTCAAGGACAATTCAGTTGTCCTAGATAAGATCTAGGATTGCAAGAGATCTCCACTCGACAAAACAGGTCTTGGTTATAAGAAGGACAAGGAAAAATCTGAAGATAACACTTGGTCTCTAGAAGCAGGTCCATGAACGTCCAAAGCTGCTCCCCATGCACCTGCACATGACAACAAGGACTATGGAAGTTGAAAGATGAAACAAGGAGTTAGGCCCATTCCTCAAAGCAAGCTCAGAAAAGAAACACCTTCAAGACCCAAGTATGAAAGTAGTTTCAATGGTTATTGTTATTTTTGTTCTAATTTGGTCATAAAGCTGTGGAGTGTAGACTCTACGGAAGGACAATTGGTGGAAGGCCCAATGACTCAATCAAATGCTCGACATGTAATCAAATTGGACATGTTGCTGCCACATGTCACACATTGAGATGCTACACATGCAGTGGGTTTGGTCACTAAGCCCAAGAATGTGCAAGTCAAATAAGTCAATCAAGGAAGAGTCCTTCCTATACATCAGCAAGAAGAACCAATGGACCTTGGAAGAAGACCAATGCAGGAAGATCTGAAAATAAGAAGACAAAGGCCTCAATCAAGGACACTCTCAGGCATGGAGACATGAAGTTGATCAAAAAAGTGTTGGAAGTTCCAACACCTCAAACAGGTGCTGGACATGCAACCATGTTGGTCACATTGTTGCACATTGTGGTATGATGAGGTGTTATAGTTGTAGTGGCCTTGGGCACAAAGCTCAAGATTGTTGGAGTACACGAAAACAACCCTTGAGAAGTTTCCTATATAGCTGATCAAGGAAAGCCGGTACAGATGAAGGAACAAATTCTGAAAGGACAGATGCCAAAAAGGAAGTATGGATGAAGAAGACCGAGCAGTTGCAGATAGGAGAGGTTGATCAGAGCAGGGAGGATGGCTGCCATCTGGAAAGCCAAGTGTAGGGTCTGTCAAAGACCTTAGCACAATTTGAGTTCATGAGGCTGGAGGATGAAATCAAACGAGAAAGGATGGTTACTCAAGGCATATAGGCAGGTTGTAGGATCATGCATATTGACAGGGGGAGAAGTGAACAATAATTAGTGATTTGAGATACAAGTATGTGGTCACCCTTTGCCATTGATGCCAAAGGGGGAGAGATGAAGAGAAAAGGGGTGCATGCTCACAGGGGGATCATGAGTTGTCATCAATGACAAAGAGGGAGTTCGTTGATGAAATTGACATTGATGCCAACGTGGACTTGTAGTGCCCTCACAGGTTGTCATTGATGCTACCAATGTTATCAGAACCGAACCGGTGGTCGAACCGGCTGACCCCGAGAACCGGAGCCGGACCGGAACCAGACAAAAACCGGGAAACAAACCGGATAAAAAAACCGTTGAGCAAAAGTACATAAAACATTCATATTTTCAAAAAATACATATATATCCACGTGCATCCATGTGAATTCAAACCATTATACAAAAATATGCAAAGTTTCTCATGTATATAGCAAGTAAGAGCGTATAAGACCAAAATAGTATCGACTGCGAATACATATCTAAATATAAGTACATCAACAAAGAGGTTATAAATGGCCTCTAAAGTCAAAATATAAGCATATGACTACAGTATAGACTCTAGAATATACAATCTAATGATTCTAATCATATATCAGAATTATCTGAGTCCTCATGCTCATACTCAGAGTCATTATCTACATCCTCCACATGAGCATGGCTTGACTCCCCTAGGCCTGAAAGGCACTTGTCTAATTGCAACATCAATGTTCACATCCTCTTGTTGTAGAAGAGGGACCAAGTCCATCCACAATTAAATGTGTTTGATATGGAGGGTGGGAGCCTCCTTTTATAACATTAGAAGGGTGCTGGGTCGATTAAACAACTCACAGGTGGACCCTATTTTTTATTTTATTGAAGAATTTGAAATTAGCTTTTTTGGGGATTCCTTGGCGTTTTTGTATAGAACCGCCCAGTTTTGTACTGAACCGGGCGGTTTTCTACGGAACTGGAGGGTTCAGTGTTGAAAGCGGCCAATTTCGTATGGAACCGGCCAAAAATGGTTTGAGAGCGTCATTTGACTCGGTGAAGCTTGTAAACCGGTCCAACGGGGGGTTTTTTCAAAACCGGTTGGGTTCTGATAACATTGGATGCTACCAAGTCCCACTTACAGTGCCTTGCACCCCGTACAGAGTGGGTTTGTGCCTTGAAGCACCTATTACCCAGTTGACAAGGTCCCTGTACCCACAAGGTCGGATCTTGAAGCCACCACCTTGTTGAAGATGTTGAAGACCCTGGAGATGGTGCTGATGCCTTGGTGGACGTTGTTGAAGCCCTAGATGGGTTGGAGAACCATTAATGACCCGTAATGTTGTCATTCATTGTTTGATGGTCTCATGATACCGTAGGAGAAGGCCTATCAACCCCATAGGTGATGTCTTGATGGATCTTGGCCCTTGGATGTCTCCTGGTGTGGTTGAAGTGGTTGAAAAAGCCCATGAAGCCTATTGTTTGATGAAGAAGCCTTGAAGAAGTCCTTGGACCAACATTTAGTGGTTTGATGGCTCTTGTACTCTTAAAGGTGATGATATGGTCATTAATGACTTGATGTAGATTTGGAACCCTTGATGAAGATCTTGATGCCCATGTAGTCCTTGTTGGGGTCATGGAACCCTTGGAGATGGTCATTATGCATGAGAAGGTTTGGCACCCACATAAATGTTGACATGATGACCTTTGGACACTATATGATCATTGATGGTGAATTTGGAAATGATTTTGGGTTTTGGAATCCATACATATGGTAGTTTGTAAGCCCATGATTGTTGGAGACTTTGATATGATAGAATCTTTGGTCATGATGCCCTCATCATTTGCCAATGGAGTTCTATGTGATGGGATTGAAGTCCATGGAAAGTATCTTGTTTAAATATTATATGATAACTTTGAAAGACTCCTCAAAACCCTTGCATGTGCTGCTTTGGGTCTTGAATCCACACACTTGGTAGCTTGTTGATGGTGATGTATGGTCATATTTGTGGTTATATGGCTATTTGGATGTAGATGGAGGTAGAGCCTATGGATGGGTCTTGATATGTCAAAGAACACTTTGAAATTCTTGTAGTTGGTGGTATGGTATTCGGCACCCTCATGTGTGGGGTCTTTGACGTCCTGAGCATATTGAAGAATTTAAGGGTATTATACCAAGAATTTTTGAATAAATCGATCATAGCGAGATAGTCCTCGCCAAGCCATTTTCGTTGATATGTGTAGCATCTTCTAACTCCTTAGGGTTGAAGAGATATGAATTTTTGAAGTTGGTGCACCCTTCCTTTTTGGGTCAGCCGACGAAACAAAAGAGAATTTAATTATTTGTAATTTTGAATTGCATGTCGGCCCAGTTTGAGGTACTAACTTTCCTCCACAACTGATATAAATATAATATCAAAGATTTCATTTGTTCATCATCAATTCTCTCAATATTTTCACAACTCTTGGAGAAAAGTGTGAAACTTTGTGGAGGAGAAATTTCTGGGCATCTCCACTAAAATTGGCATAACTTTCTGATACAGAATCATAATTACAGAATTCTTGGCTCGTTGGGAAGCATGTTACGAGGGTTATGTGGTGACATGATCTAGAGATTATTTTGGTTTTACTACTGTTTCTTCATATTGTGATCTTCAAAAAGGTATGGTTCATGCTTTTGGGTTTCTCTTGTGATGGCACATATCTCTCATGGATAGTGTTCATCTTTGATCTTAGTATGGGAGCCTCTATATTGGTATATATATTTGGAGTCATTATGGAGGCTATGATGATGATGTTGCATACCTTTATACTATGACATGATACACGTTATGATGATAATGCATGTGATAATGATGCACACTCTATGATGTTGATGGACTCCTATACAATATGATGTACATGCATACCATAGTGTGATGATGCTCTGCTATGCACTATGATGTATACTTGATGATGATGATGCATAAAGGGTGCATACTAAGATAATGATGATGTATATTTGATGATGAGGATGCATATGCTATGATGATGATGCATACCTATGATGATGATGCACGACGATGCATGACTTATGTTCAGTGAAAGCATAGCAGAATTACTTGTTCAGTAATTGTGTATGATGAGGTGTACAATGATGTGTACATGAGCAGATTGACCAGCTTGACCAACAGTATTAATGAGCAGAAAAGAATGAGCAGCATTAATGAGCAACAAAGATGAGCAGCAGTGTTGAGTAGTTGTGATGAGCAGTTGTGACCAACATAGTGATGAGCAGAAATTGATGTGCAAAGCAAAGGTTGGTTGCATTAGAGCCATATGATTACTTGCAAGAAGAATCTTGCACTTGAGGATTGGACTCCTCAAACCCTTCTTAGTTGGCGCTGAGAAAACCAGGCTGGGTCCTGTTATGAGAGCTGGTGCTATTTTCATCAGTTGGTGCTGATTGTAATCGAGAGGATTTTTGTCTTTCATGTACAACAAATAATGATCATCCATATATTCTTGTGTCTCCTTTGATGTGATGTTGTGCTTATGACTCATGATGAGTTTGATTATGCAATTGATGACATAATGATTGATATGCTCTAATTGACTAAAAGAAGCAATTTCCCCCCAAGCTACATTAGGGACGTGTGGAGAACACCCCCACATTTTAGCGAAATTCGAGGGGGGTGGGGCGTCCAAGTCTTAGTAAAAAATAATATTATAAATTATTGAATCCCAACAGTAACAGTTCAATGATTCATCCCATGTAAACTACTAAAGCGGGGGGGGGGGGGCGTCTGGGAGCCGCCCTAGTTTCAGGAGGGGGCGTGTGGGAGCCCCTTAGTTTCAAGAGGGGGCGTGTGGGTGCCCCCCTTCACCGGAGCGCATTGCAGAACAATGGGGGCGTGCCCCCTTGTGTGTTTTCGAGAGTGTCCTGATTTTGGGAATGCTGGGAAACATTTCCCCAAGAGCCCTCGAGCCCCTGGGGCGTAGGGAGTGAGGGGGGCACGCCCTCGATCTTGGGGGGCGAGTCCTCGTGTAACACTAAAAAGAAGGTAAAAAGTTTAAAATTGGTCACACACTGATTCACCCTCGCTCTCAGTGTGGCCATTGTGTCCAACAAATTCATCATACATAACCCATATTTTGAGCTGCAACGTGTATAGATTCGTATTTAGATTTAGAATAATACAAAAAATATGGGTTTGATAAATGATGATATTGTCCAGTCATCAATGTCCATTGTCAAAACTGAAGATACATGCTTGGAACATCTCCAAATCTGCTCGGGACATGTTTGAATTCTACTTGGAATGTCTCCAAAATCGGGTTGGAAGTCAATGAAATCTATTGGGGATATTTTGGGTACGACCAACAAGTCCCCAAGTCCCTGATGATGTCCTCAACAAATTGGGGATGTTTCCTAGGGGTCTCTGAAACGTTGGGTCGACATAAAGGAGGCTTTTTTTTATGGGGATAAGTCACCATGCAACACAAATAAATATAAAAAAAAATACATCATAACAAAAAAAATAAAAATAAAAATTAAATAACCAAAGGGATGGAACCCTTCACCAACTTGACCAATGAATGGTATTTATATCGTCCAGAGTACTCTTCTAAACCACCATATTCACTATTGCAAATATATGTTTTATATCCTATATGGATTACCTTTGTACTATTTATGTTGGATATTTAATTAATGAACTTGTTTGTTTCATTACATTTGTATGAAAGTCTAGCTTGGGTTGATTTTATGGGGTCACTCCTGCTTGAACTTTGGTCCTACATTGCCTTTGGCAACAAAACTGTTTGCTTTAGGCCATATTGTCTCGCAAATATTGTGAGCGAAATAACTAGATAACATGTCGAGTGGTTGAAAACTGGAATGGTGCGGAGGTAACTCTCCACACTAAGCTTCAAATCCCCAATGAGGCATTAGCCTGTTGTGAAGGGGCTAAAAGGGTAGGTTCCCTCTTGGTGTGGGACTCGCATATTAGGTGTGTCTTGGAACGTCTTAGCCCTTGCTAAGTCATTAGTTATTCGTATATTTGGCTTGCAAGGTATTGTATATACTCTTGGGTTATATTCGAAATTGTTGGCTTTGAACGTAGGCCTCACCAAGGTAATCTCAACGAGTTATCGATCTTCGTGGTTTAAACAAAAGAAATAACTAGATAACACAAAAATAAAATTATGGGAAAATAAGGAGAATGAAACACTGCTTGTAAGATTAATAAATAGGATTAATTAGTTGGAGCTTAAATGGAAGTAATACTTCTACACCACTATATTTTAACATAAATATATAATTGACAAATAAATAAGATGATTGCTTTATACAATGAGTCTTGTGAGGGTAAACTTATATGTATTGACTAGTCACGAAGGTGAAATGTTCTTATCCCTATGTTGTGTTTCTTAGTTAATTAAATGAACATTATTATTATTTTATTATTTATATGTATTATATTCATTACGTTGCTTCTCCCTTCAGAGATGCTTTCTTCTTGAAAACATTTTATCAAAAAAGCTATGTCTTTGTTTTGTCTTGCAATGCCTTCTCAAGGTTCTTTGTTCTCGGAGGTGTTGTGATGGTCGAAGACACAAGATGATGCAAGTAACAGAACACGTAACATAATTGTTATATTGTGAAAGGGTTGACCACTATGGTTGGTGATTTTCGTGATATAGGGGATGATAAGTTCAACATACAAGCTTCCTTTAAAATTTCCTTTCTTGACTCTTTTCAATCTAGATTTTTATAAGTAGATAATACATGTATGAATAATGGAAGATATTTCTAATCACTTTATAAGTTTATATATATTGATGATTCACTTTACATAGATCACTTTTCATCACTTTTTACTTTTCAGCTTGACATAACAACTTAATATTTTTCATAGGATTAATGTACGTATCAACTTGAGGTAAGCTCACAAGAGATAATAGATGTGGTGATTCATGAAGATCGTTTGTCGCCTCTAATACTCTTTGTCATTGCTAGGGGTATGGCCTATAACAAATGCGACCTTTATTTGACTGCCTTAGCCAACATACTTTGGGAGTAAATCCTCGAATTTTGCATCGACAAATTGTAAATATCTATTGATAGGTATGCAACATTTATTGGGACAACAACTTGGACGTGCATAGAATGGGAGACAGGCTTCCAATGCATACTTGGTTGTTGTGACTTCTTATCGTGAATGGCCTTTGCAGTCGATAGGTTGCTAACTTTTTGCAACAATGG
The DNA here is from genome assembly GCA_001517045.1 of Pseudotsuga menziesii. Taxonomy (NCBI): domain Eukaryota; kingdom Viridiplantae; phylum Streptophyta; class Pinopsida; order Pinales; family Pinaceae; genus Pseudotsuga; species Pseudotsuga menziesii. Next base: position 84,937 of record LPNX011046455.1, read on the forward strand.
TTGCCTTGATTGACGACTTCAAACATTGATACACTGGTTTTTATTTGCAAATGATGACAATGTTCAGCTTTGGGACAAACTTTCTTTTCTATAGCTTGAGTCAATCAAGATTTCTTTATGTGTCCATGCTTATGAATCTCCTTGCATTGAATATCACAAATAATTCCTTTTTGCAGCTAGAAATGGTACACATGATCTAGATATGTAGGCCTTGTGTTATAGATACCAATTGTGTTGTAGATTTATTCACACTTTGACTTTAAGAATTTGTTGGTCTTGGTGTTTCTTCAATTTGCAACATAGTAAACTTTGTTCAATGGAACGTTTCAAATTAAACGACCAAAAGCCAATACATGGTCAAAGACTTAGAACCAAAGAAACTCTTCTAAACGTGTAGGAAAAAGTTGGAATTAACATAAGTGTCTTGGAAGGGGATCTAATTGCAATCTAATGACCTATATTTATATATGCAAAATTATCTATGTTGCACTATTCTCGGGTACGGGGGGACGCAGGGGACGTGGGGATGAGTTTCCGGGACGGCTAGAGCTCACCCCCAATTTTTCAGGGGTCGACAGGTTGGGGACGACAATTATATAATATAAAATTTAAAATTAATATATATATATATATANAGAACATGATTGCAACATGAAATTAAAATCTCTGCCATGTAAACTTTATAAAAAAACTGAAAAATTCAAAAACATAAAAATTTCAATTTCAATTTAAAAGTTAAGAGTTATGAATTATTCATGAAACATAAAAGACTATAGTCTACAACTGTAATCACATAAATATTTTGGTCTTTAAAGTTTAAAACTTGAAATTCATATGCAAAAGGAAGAGTTTATCTAAGCATAAATGAAGGGTAGGGTTTTAAGTTTTTAAATTTTTTTCTTTCTTTTTAATGTACAGGAAAGGGGACTCGTGGGAGTCCCCGATTGGTCTAAGGACTTCGGGGATGTCCCCGAAAAGTCCCTTATTTTTTGGGGTATGTTTAGGGTACGGTGAAAAAGTCACCGAGTCCCCAATGGGGTACCGGACCATTTGGGGACGTTTTCGAGGAGTTCCAAAGTCCTCGGAAAGTCGAAATGCAGGGAACAGGTGAAATTTTAGGGGGGACGGGTCCCCGTGCAACATAGAAAATTATCGAACATAGCGATGGAAGATGGTTGAAATTCATAAAAGGTAATAATAATATAATTGATAAATGAATAAGTTAGAATTAATTTATACAATAAAATAGTTACAATAATAATAATAATAATAATAGTTAACAATTAGTGAGTGATTAATGAAAGGACACATTGTTATCATCTAAGTTGCACTTAGGGGATTTCCAGTGAGCCATCAGGGCTTAGAACTAATCAATTGTTCTTACTCGGTGCTCAGAAGTTTGTGGTCACTTCAGGATCAAGTGTGGTCCCATCTTTTTTTTATTATCAAATTCATGTTCATGCTCCTTCGAGACGTTGTAATAAATGTTCTAACACGACAAACATTTTGTAAAATACTTGGCTTCGTAGGACTTGGCCATCAATCCGATCATTTCAAGGTGTTTTTTCCCTTGTCAATTATGCAATGCTTAATAGGCGATGTATAATTTTTGAGTTTTTCACCGCTCCCTCAAAGCTAGAATGGTTGTCTTGGTGGTTAGGCCTTAGGAGGTTTTTAAAGTTCATGTGTCGATTTATATAAGCGTGTCAGACATGGTTCTGAGTCATTATGAACATGTACTAGGTCCTCCTTAGTTTTCTTTTAAATAAAAACATTCGCAATTTTTGGCCATTTTTATTGGTTTAAATGGAAAAATTCAAAATGTAATAAATATGTGATCTAAAGTTCGTTTTTGGCATGAATGGGCTTATTTTCAAGCTCACCTCCTTTACCTCGGGACCCACTATTACCATGCTCCGAGTAACTATTTTGTAGTATGGCATTATTTCTCTATCGATGCGACGAAGTGGCAAAGAAATGCTAAGTTACGAGAAATTGCACTCAAGTCAAAAAGTCAAAAAGCCAAATATAATGACATGGAGGAAGTGTTGTTTACTGTTTTATGTGGTAGACACATTATACTTAGGATAAAGCCTTAGATGTGATTCATGTTTTATGACTAGTGAATCTTTTAATTAAAGGAGAATGCGCCCCCCTCCATGGGCCCCAATGAATGGTTTGAAAAGGGGTTGAACTATTGGTGTGGTGGGGGCTATGTGGTAAAGGTGGCGCTCACCGCTTGGGCTCCATTAACTTCAACCCAAACAAGTCCCCCATTTAATTCATTTGAACTCAAATATGTTGCCCCCTCTTCATGATCTCATGGTTTGGTGAAACGTGTTGTGCATGTACAGCACGAGTGGGCCTAATGGTTAAGAGCATGTGTTTCCTCTTAGGAGGTCACAAGTTCAAATCCAGAGGGGGGTAGCGTATGTACACTTCTGTAGACTTTAGCAGTTAAATCACTGCATATAGGGGGGTCCCTTGTCGCACAAACAAGGGGGTCTCATACACCAAATTGGTGTCTTGCTTGGCGGTGACCTTAAAAATAGATTATTATTATTATAATCATGCACGAATGGGTTGGTGGGGTGTTTTGTAGGTGCACATACATCTCTCTTATGAGAGGTGGTGCCTCCTCTTGGTATTCAATCCCTCAGATCACTCAAATGGTTCCAGTTAACTCACGTTGACTGTAGTTGCTTAGTACACCCCCAGGGGTTTGTAAAATCTATAAAAGCGAGGCCTTCTTCCTCATTAGACGAAAGCGAGGAACCTTTGCTCTTATGTATTATTTTGCTTATGCTATTTGAATAAAGTTGAAGGCTTTGGACTCCTAAGAAGTGTGACATTGTGGGTGCATATTCTTGGTGGATGAGGTGATATTGCTGCATTTTTATCATGTTTTATTTCCCATAATCGATCTGGCTTAGAAGGTTATCTTAACGCACATAGAGGAGATATTTGCAGTTGTCAGCTTATTTACTTACTCTTTTACTCTTAGTGATTTAAGAAGGCATGTTTTATTAAGTTGTATCTCATTCTTTTTTGGATTTCTAGTTGTGAGAAGTACCATATCAAATATATTTGTTACAAGTGTGATTACATTTGTTTATAGATCGTTATCCCAAGTGAAAGGTTGAGCTAAGTTGCGTCTCGTTCTCTTGGATTCGGTTTAAAACACTCCTTACCTCACCATCAAACTCCAAGCTTTCCAAAAAATTCAAACGTGAGCAACTACTTTCTCTTCTCTCTTCAAAACTACAACTCTTTCTCATTTACTTTATTTTTGCAAGTTAAAATAAAGTCTATAAGGCTAATCATTCTCGTTTTACTTGTGTTTATTTCTAGATTAGAAAGTGTTTCAATTTTACATTTAAAAGCTTCGATCTAGTTAGTACTTGAAGTTGCACAATAGTTCTATCTTTGCACAAGTACTAAGTGTAAATCTTTAGTGTATGCTATTGACTAACCTACTAATAAATCAATCATCAACTCTCTGGTTTTTAACAGGTCAGAGGAAAAAGAGGAGTTCCTTCTGAATTTTCATATTTTTGGTTATCTGGAGCAATCAAAATTCGCCCTTCTTCACTTCCCTTCTCTAGCGAGCTTTGTAAGCCTTTCTTGCTCACTTTCCATGATCAAAAGGTAGCCCCATTCTTGAAAATCTTATTGTAATAAAGTTAATAAAAAGCAAGTGGAATTATGGCTCCCGCAACCCCCTTCCCCCATTTGGGGAAAGCCTGTATTTGCTCATTGTGTGATTGTTTACTTTTTTGCAAGTCTTTAGATTAAGTTTAGTTTTTCGTTTGTTTTACTTCACAATAACACAGTTAATCTTTATTTGCTTTATTTCATTTTAGAACTAATCCAACATTACTTGATCGAATTACCGAAGAGAGTCCTCTCAATTGGGGAAAAGATTCTCTCTGCCGTAGGAAGTAGTATAGTCCTTGTTTTTCTTTTTCTTTGAAGCCTCTTTATTCTATTTGGTTTTGGAAAGTAACATTGACCCGACATTGATCTATCGAATTACCCAAAGGAGCTTACTCGTTTGGGGAAAAGATATTCCTTGCTGTAGTAATTAGTTTGATATTTTATTTTCGGTCTGCTTTTCGTTTTAAGTTTTACATTTTTCTCTTGAAACTAATATCCTTCCACTTTCGAGTACGGTCTTGAGACCTGGAATGAGATTCTTGGATGAAATAAATCAAGATAATTGCTGTACAAAAATCCTTAAAATTAACTGAGGCCTCCCTTCCCGTACGCTCTACATCATCTGTGGTTCGTCCTATCCATAGTGGCTCTATCAGAAAGGAAGTCAGGTAACTAGTTTAATTTAGGTCACATTCCAATAAATCTCCCAAGGAGAAAATCCAATGCCTCAATTTAATCCATTGTGGGGAGAGTTCATATAGGAAGGGGGAACCATTGGATAGTGACCTCAGGATAGCATCAGGCTACACCCTCGTTGGTGTAGTGTTGGACACGCCCAAAGAATCCAATCTAGCCCACATATTCTTTGCATGGAACCACATCAGATAAGGGTTTTGGACATACTCCTCGTACCGTCAGGTATATCTGGAGTACCCTTCCGCCCTGTTTAATCTACTCATTAATCCACATTAATTTTAAAGTGAACAAAGGCACATTTGCAAAATACTTTAATCTTTCAACAACACCATTCTATTCTGACTCCAATGGCACTGATCCACATTCACAACAATACTCGTTATTTGCTTATTATCAGTTTATTGTTGTTGCTTAAAACCATATCTGCTGATGTTATGATTATATGTCGTTAATGTACATTTTCTTATTTGTAAATGTCTTGTTTCAATAATTTGATTCTAAACAACTCCTAACAATCACTTCATCCATAACTAATAAACTTCAGGAGCCTTAGAAACTCTTTCGTAGGGACTATGGCTCAGTTAGGAGTGGCCTAAACGAAGGAGTTAGGATTATGTGACAACACGTCACTTGAGACTTGCCCCTTAGGACACACCTAGCAGCGTGAAGATTTCTATTGTGGTTTCCCAGGTGCGTGAAAGGCGGCAACACACATGTTATTTAAAATACATGACTTGTTCAAAGTATATGACTTACCATTACCATTATGACTAGTCAATGCTATAGGTATTCTATCACATTGTCATTGTATTTCATCATTTCATAATTTTACACATTTATTATATATATTTTTTTATGGATTGTAACCAATTTTATGGATTATAACTAGTTGTCTGGCATAAACTGGATATTCAATTATTGAATTACAATGGATATTTAGGAAACAAATACTGTTTGCTTCGTGTTTATTTTGTCCTTGTCATATCTTTTAGACGTTGTCTGACCTGGCTTTTGGCCACATTCAAACTTTTTTAGATTTCCTTTGCGTCTTTGACTAGAATATGCCCTTAGCCATTTCTAAACCAAAATCTATGAAGAATAGACGAGGTTGAAGGAAGACAATTGTATGCTAAAGAAATAAATACTTGTTTGTTGCGAGATCAAAGAAAGCCAAATATCAAGAAAATTACTACACAGTCAGTCCTCCGTTTGGCAACAGTATCATTGCAGTTCCAATGTGGGAAAAAATGTGACTATAATTTCTCCAAAGGCGTTGCACACAAAGTCGTCGGTCTGAAAAATAACGAAGTGATCATTACAATAGTTCAACCTAAGCAATTAATCCACCATCATACAATCTTTTCCTTGTTGTTCTTAAGGAGGAAACCACTAATCAACATTGACATCTCAGTATCAATTAAAAATAGTGCAAAAGACCTATTATTAAACTATAGGGCGACATCTACTTAGAAATTCCATCCCAATATGGTTTTCATTGCTCACTAATTCACTTCCAATCATAAGTTTTAGGGAAACATAATTGCTACATAAGGGAATATTTAGAGCTCGTCACAGTCTTGGAAGGGGAACAAGCGAAATCGCTAGGCATCCTGACAGTTGAGGAAAAGTCTCATCGCCTCGAGCGAATTATATAATAAAGCTTGAGATAATTTTCGTTTTAGAAATTTAGTTGGAAGGGTTGTTCAAAATTACACCAACAAATCAATATAAGAAGTCACTGTAATGGAAGTTCGAGGAACTTATAAATAAAGAACCATGAATTAGTAAATAAACAATGTCTGATGCCATTGAAATAAAGAAGTCATAAGAGGGAAAAATCACAATATTAGAGAAGTGAACCAATACATATCCAATTGAAATTCTACCTGCCAATAAATCATCAAAAGCATAAAAAAGCGAAGGTTTTAAGAAAATGACACCAGATACTAGAATACCTTGTCATCATCCTAATGATAAGTGTCATCAACGAACTAACTTAAGACAAAATAAATATACAATTTTTAAGTATAGATCCTACACTATTGACGAGAAGTTCGAGTATAGAATTCTATCATAAATGTCATATCCAAACAAATCACAAGAGATCAAATTAGTGTAGTTTGACCCTTAAACGATTTGAGAACTTTGGTCATCACTTAGAAGATCATGTTGCCTTGTGTCCTCAACAATGATGAACGTAAGAATGAAGAATACTTAGAGGGCATTACAAGCCAGAATGAAAACATAACTTTTGTATGCTTTGAGGACAAATTATTTTTAAATGGGAAGGCAATGTTATATACTTAATGATAATAAATAACAATAAAATAATAATTAAAATAAATAATGATGGTAGTAATAATCATAGTAATAATTAATAACTAGTGATTAATGATTAATGAAAGGACACATCTTATCTAAAAGACATGACCTATTGAAAGGTAATGGTTTCATTCTTATCAGTCAATGCTATAAGTACATCGACACATTGTCATTGTATTTCGTCATCTCGTATTTTTACACAAATATTTTATGCTTTACCTTTATGGGTTATAAAATGTCCTACTTAAACTAGATATTCAGTTGATAAGTTGCTGTGCATATTCTAGAAACAAATACTGTTTGTACCATTCAACATAGGAATAGAAGATGGTTGAAATCCATAAAGGGTGATAATACTATACTTGATAAATAAATAAGTGAGAATTAATTTATACAATGAGCCTTGTGATGGTATACTTATATGCATTAACTAGTTATGAAGGTGTATTGTTATGTCCCTAAGTTTGGTTGTGTTTTTAGTTAATTCAATTAGAATTATTATTATTATTAACATTATTCATATTATATTCATTACAAAAAGCTTCCTCACAACCTCCAACTCTCTAGGCCAACTGAGCGAGTGCTTGTAGTGGCAAAGGGTTACAATTCCCTTATAGTGTTTCAGGTCTATTTGAACCTCAATAAGGAGTTGGATATCCATTCTGATTAAGAAACCTGTTTAGGAGAAGGGTTGGTGAGAAAAAAAGGAGGGGGCCATAGTCAAGACCTCCATGTTCTTGCACCACATGTCACTTGCATTCAAGTGAGAAGAATAACCATTGGCCACCACCTTATCGCTTTTATTCCCTCCTTCATTCACACAGATTAATTATGAGTGATAGGATGTTGGAACGTGCTTCTCTGTGTGCGAGGAGCTTGTGGTTTATGTTGAATTTTGTGGAACTATGTTGAGCTTTTGATCTCTAATTCATTAGGTGTGGAAATACTGCAAACTTGAATCAATAGAACATTCATTCACATGAAACATTCAACCATAACACATGATGCACCTTTGGGAAAATCCTCAAGATTAGGAGGATGAAAAACCCCAATCAATCTTCTCAGTATAATCACGATAGATAGAAGAGAATGTCTTTTACAATAACATACTGCTTTCGGAAGATGAGAGATCACAAAACACCCTTGGTGTAGATACAGAGCAATAGAGAAGAGATACCAATCGAAGGGACTTTGCAATGAGTTCAATACATTTATAACTTGTTAAAAATACTGCCATGCAAGGAATAACGAATCACTGCATGGGGAAATAAGCTCTTGTGCAAACCATAGAGGGTTGCCTTCCTAGATACTTGCTATGCACTTCGGTTTCTTGAATCTTGCATAATCAAAGCACTATGCCTTTTTTTGCTGACATTAAATGATGCTCTACTTACTTCAGAGTGAACTTGCCTCATAACTGCTGTAGGATCACTTAATTAGCAAGCTAACTTAAGTGTCTTTATGCAATAGGTGAAACTCAAATGTTGTAACTTAAGTGTTGTGTTTTAGTTTAACTAAATTGTCGTCATGCAAACCACTTTAGTTCACTGGTTCCTTTTTATTAATAGTTTAGTTAACTTTTTTTTAACTGAATATCATGCTGATTGATTAATTGAAGTAACCACTGTGAGTTCTCCTTTAATTAACTGATGCATAAATTAATGCTTTAACTGACGCTTGACAAATATTTAACTCATGCATACATTGTCAGTTTATTTGAAGCTTTAACTGATGCATACATTGTTATTTAACTGAAGTTTATAACAATTTGAATTTCACTTTAATCAACTGAAGTATAAACAATTCAAATTTTCTTTTTCTCTATGCATTGTCTTTATCTCTTATCTTTCACTGCATGGTCAATATGTGCTAACTTTAATTATCTAGTCAACACCTCCATTTTCTTGCACCACATGTCACATGAATTCAAGGGAGAAGAATAACTATCTGCCACCACCTTACCTCTTTTATTCCCTCCTTCATTCACAAAGATTGATTCTAAATGATAGGATGTTCGAACGTGTTGTTGTGTGTGTGAGGAGCTTATGGTTTATGTTGAATTTTGTGCAACTATGTTGAAGTTTTGATCTTTAATTCTTCAAGTGCGGAAATACTGAAAAACTTGAATCAATAGAACATTGATCTACATGAAACATTCAACCATAACACATGATGTACCTTTGGGAAAACCCTCAAAACTATGAGGATAAAAAACCGCAATAAATCTTCTCAGTATAATTATGATAGATAGTAGAGAACGTGTTTGACACACCGAGTACACCTAAGTCATAGGGTTCGGCGAACCTAATCCTTGAGGTTCGAGGTTCGGTGAACCTCAAAAGAAATTTGAAATTCGTTCAGGTTCGTCGAACCTGAAAGACGAACCTGAACCTTGTCGAACCCGAACCTAATGTCGAACTTAAATCCGAACCCGAACCTAAAGGCAAACCTCAAGCCGAACTTGAACCTGAAGGCGAACCTAGAGGAAAAAAAATTTTGAGGTTCAATTTTTTTTTTTGAAAAAAATTTCAAATTAAAAAAAAACACACACAATACCAATAAATTAAATGTTTTCTATGAATTAAATGCTCTCTAGTTATTTATGCTGTCTATGAATTAAATGCTCTCTATTTATTTATGCTGTCTATGAATTAAATGCTCTCTATTTATTTATGTTATCTATAAATATAATGTTGTCTATAAATTAGATGCTCTTGATTTATTTATGATGTCTATAGATTAAATGCTCTCTATTTATTAATGTTGTCTATAAATTAAATGCTCTTGTAATTTGAAATATCATACCTGTAGTCTACATAAGAACACACCAAACAACAAGTAAGAACATAGATTTACCCCTAAGAACAAACTACTGCTTTGGGAAGTATGTAAATCCATTGTTAAACCACAAAAACCTACTCTTAGAAGTACAAATCTGTAAGCAGAAATGTCATAAACAACAAAGTATATATGACGAAATTATGAATAGTGACCTAAGTGCTTTGAATCCTATGGGCGATTGGGTGTAGAAAATTAGTTAAGGGGGAGTATATGAAGAAAGTTTATATATATATAGTCGAACCTCATCCGAACCTCATTGGAAAATTCGAACCTGAACCGAGCCTAATCCTTGCCGAACCTGAACCCGAACCCAAACCGTGTGACTTAGGAGTACACTAAGAGGGAGGGGGGGGCGGGGTGCGTTGAACAATGTGTATAGCTTTTGTTACGTTTTCAATGTTAACAATCATCAACAACTTATTCAATATTATGCATAGTACGTTATTATCATTGTATCAAGAATTATACCTCATCATCATATCATCATCACATAAGAAGCATAACAAAACACAATACACAAGATTTTTACGTGGAAACCCAAGTGCTGGGGTGAAAACCACGGAAGCCTTATAATAATAGTTTTCCTGCAACAATTGGAAGGAGGCAACAATCCCCCTATTACAATGACTTCAATTCTCCAGCTACAACTGGAAGGAGGCTACAACCCCTTGATTTACATGTTACAGCCTGAAGGAAGCTTCAACTCCCTAGTTTTCCAGTTACAACCGGAAGGAGGCTACAACCCCCTTTCCTTACCTCGTCTTGCCACCTTGATATGAAGATAGAAATCGCTGAACCACGATCGCACTGATCCTGTGAACTTGCTAATGAACACCTGTACTACACTGCATGGTCTGTACCACATTGCACAACCATTGGCACTAGTAACCACTGCTCATCATCTGATCACTACTCAGCAACTGCTCACTGCCCCCTGCACCACAACTGTACCACACTGCTCATCAACCTGTACAATCATCATGTCCAATCAAGCTGTACCAATCAATCTGTTGCTTACATTATCCGACTCGGTCCATCTGAGTCTGCACACCAAACTTAGTCCACCTGGGTCAAACCAACTGCTCAAAGCATCTGCTCGTATAACCTGTGACAGTGTCTAACTGTCATCACTGTACATGATCATACACTATTGTACATCACTGTCACCACTTGTTACATTAACATCAATCCTGAACAACATACATCATCATCTTCAGTATATGGCTGTACTGTCATTACTGTCATTATTGCAGTCATTATTCATCACTGTACATTATCCTTATTGTACATCACTTTAACACTTGACTGTCATAACTATTACTATCTAGCATATACATACCATTAGTTCTGATATAGAATAAGGTAAGATAGATGCTTAGACCTGAGAGATGTATCCCTCAGAATTTCTAAACTAGGACTGATGTGACTAACGAGCTTGTAACTGTGACGTGCTGCTCCTCAGAACTGTGATGACCTGGGACTGATGTAAACCTCATGAATTTTTTGTTAAAGAGTTGAGTACTGAGGCAACCTCACTTAAAAAGTTTAGAGAAAGAAACTTTCTGTTGCCATCGAAATACATTGTCTGTTGTCACAAATTTTCTGCTTCCACCAAAATTGCCTGTTGCCACCAAAATTGTCTCCTGCCACATAAATTGTTTGATGCCACCGAAACTGTATGCTGCCACCGAAAATCAGAGCAAAAAGATTAATCTTCTGCTGTTCCGAATTTGCCTCGGGGACAGCCAAGAATTTCAGAGATAGATATCATCTGCTTGTTGTTGTAAAATGAGAAATCTTAAGGTGTATTTATACATGTTTCAACGTGGAATTTCACTGGGGCGGCTTCTTCAAATGACAAATTATTAAAATATAATTTATTCGCTTTTGTTTGGTCGGGTTACTCAAAAAGGTGGGGTACAACAACTTCAAAAATTCATCTCTCTCCAATTGTAAGTAGTTAGAAGACATTCCACATTTCAACAAAAATGGCTTGAAAAGGACTATCTCCCTATGATGGGTTTATTTGCAAATTTTTACTCTAATACGCTTAAATTATTCAATTTGTTTAGGACTTCAAAGATCCTGTACATAAGGGTTCCAAAGACGAAATCAAGTCAAGTCAATGGGTTATCAATAAAAACCAGCGTCAAGGGTTTTAGGCATCATTAAGTATGTCATTTTAAATGACCACATAATGGGTCATTTCTTATTTTCTAGAGTATGGGCTTCATCAATAGGCTAAGACATCAAGAGGGGCACAAGGCAAATTGTGTGAGGGTTTCAAAGACCAAGCTACCATATAAACAATAAAGAGACCTCAAATAAGCTCTCACACACATGACCAACCTATAACAAGTAGAAGGAGACATAGAGCATTAATTTGACTTTAGAGTGGACCAAGACATAACTTAGGGGTACTCAACAAAGTCAATGGGTAACCACGACTTTTGCCATTGTGCCAAGGCCTCCAACAACTTCAAGCTTGGGCTTGGACAACCACAAAATGACTCCTTTGACTCTAGCAACTATACAATCAACACACACAAACCCTTGACTCTCAAGGGTTCTACAGGGGGCACCAAGACCAATGCAACCATGACCTTCACCAGAGACTGTTCGCATCAATGACCAGGCATTGTTGGCATCAATGACAACTTAATCAACATAATGTCTTTTACAATAGCAGATTACAAAACCTCGTTGGTGTAGATACAGAGCAATATAGAAGAGATATCAATCGGTTGAACTTTGCAATGAGTTCAATATTTTTATAACTTGTCAAATGCACTACCATGCAAGGAATAATGAATCATTGCATGGGGAAATAGCTCCTTGTGCAACCCGTAGCGAATTGCCTACTTGGATACTTGATGTGCGCTTCGGTTTCTTCAATCCTGCATAATTGATGCGCTATGCCTTTCTTCTTTGACATTAAATGATGCTCTACTGACTTCATAGTGAACTCGCCTCAGAATTGGTGTAGGATCACTAAATTAGCAAGCTAACTTAAGTGTCTTTATGCAATATGTGAAACTCAAGTGTTGTCTTTTAGCTTAACTAAAGTGTCGTGATGTAAACCACTTTAGTTAACTAATTCATTTTCATAAATACTTTAGCTAGCTATTTTAACTGAATATCATGCTAATTGAGTTACTGAAGTAACCATTGTGAGTTCTCCTTTAATTAATTCATGCATACATTATTGCTTTAATTGATGCTTGACAATATTTAACTCATGCATACATTGTCAATTTATTTGAAGCGTTAATTGAGGCATACATTGTTAATTTATTTGAAGCTTTAACTGAGGCATACATTGTTATTTAACTGAAGTTTATAACAATTCGAATTTCACTTTAATCAGCTGAAGTATGAGCAATTCGAATTCTCTTTTTCTTGATGCATTGCCTTTATCTCTCACCTTTTACGGCATGGTTAATATGTGCTAACTTTAATTATCTATCATTCGGATTATAGTAAGAAGATTTGTCGGATGCTGTGATCATATAATATTAGTCTGGGCCAAATGGTCATTTGCTCAAGTAATTCACTTTAGAGATGGCCAGTCTTTAAAGGAGACTTAATAGCAACCGATGATCATGGTTAGTAATACATCACTCGACATTTAATTCTTCAACATGTAAAGCATTACCTCTATACAAGAGGTCCACTCCATCGGTACCTACTGCAACTGGAGGTCCACATGAAAATCTTAACTTGATACACAAGTTTAGAGTCTTGTCCAGCAAGAGTTTAAAACATCATCACTTTGATAGATTAAAGCATTCATCTCTATATGAGAGGAATAATCAATATACAGAAGGCTTATTCATTCTTGAGTCCAACCCAAGGATCTATTCCAAGTACCTAAGTACCTCAGGATTCCTTTATAAGAGAGGTCTAATCCTGGCTGCACAAGATTGGCTTGGAGAATGACTTGTGATGCTGTATCTTTAAGAATCCCTCTTAGGGAGAGAGGTATTCTCTGCCATTTCTATCCTTTTACATAAGTACCATAGTACCAAAAGGATTATGGTACTTTTGCTGATGCATTTTAGCTTGTTAACAAATATATTTTGAAAGAGTGCTTCGGAGTTTGATTGTCGCTAGATCAATGGCATTAGATGCGAAGTAGGCATGGGATTTTTGAAAAGTGGTTGTAATAGAGCATATGATTAGTATTGGGGAAGTTGGTGATTTCAAAATTATTGTTGAAAAACCCACACTGCATTTTTGACCACATGTGCCACTTGAAGGTTACACTTTTGTTAGATGATTCACACATGTCCTTGGCGGGGGGGGGGGGG
>LPNX011046455.1:106582-139778 GCA_001517045.1 Pseudotsuga menziesii
AGGTGTCCCCTGTGATGAATAATTAATATTAACTTCAAAACAAATAATTATTATTATTAGAATTACCAAGGGTCATAACCCTTTATATTAAAATGCTCCAGCCTTAGATAAGGAGAGCATTCATTGTAAACTTATCATCATTCAAATATTATTTTATTCATTTTTATTCAGTTCAGATTTGTTCATATTATCTGGTATCAGAGCGACCGTCCTCGACGTCTCAAAAACTCCATCTCTTTAGCTTCCACCCTCCCACTATTTTGCACTCCTTCCACCCTACATCACACAACTCCATTGTCTCATCTCACCCGCCCTTCGCTGCTTTTCTCGCACCTTTTCTTACTCACAAGACCTGCTGATCCACTCTGCACCTCCCTCCCCAATACTCCCTTCCCCATTTGCATCTTCCTCCTCACGCCATCCTTGGCTGCTCACTCACTTGTCTCCTTCTCCACCATGCCCCCCTATCCAGCCAACCCTAACTATCCATCTTCGCAGTTACGCTCCTAGCCCAACACTCACCTTCGTTGGCCTGGACTTGCACTTTGTTGAAATATTGTAATTTCAAAGGATATTCTAAATGTATTTTACTGATGTACCCCAAGGGAGATGTTATTATTCCTTCGTTGGGATCTTATTATTGTAATTGGTCATCATAGAGTGATGAGGTAAAGCATCTATTGTAAGTCGGGTCCATAGTTTGCTAATAAATATAATACAATACTGTTTTGTGATTTCCTAGGTGAAGTCGGCCCAGACAGTTTAGTGGGGCCGACTTGATTAGGTTAAAAGTCAGTTGACAAAAAGAGTTTAATAGCGGAGCTGTGCCTCTCATTTGAACACATACTCACACTTGTGTATAGCGCATAGTGGAGAGAGAGAGAAATACCATCAAGGAGGAGGATTGCCTGTTTTGGGGTTTTATCTTATACATCTATATAGAGTAGGTTTTGTTGGGTTTTCTTTCCCATGAGGGTTTCCCAAGATAAATCTTTGTGTTGTTTTGTGTGGCTGTACTTGTCTATCTTTCAGTGATCTTGTTGCATATGGTTATGATGTTATGATGCTAAATGTTATTAGATCTTGTATAACCATTAAAAACTTAACACGCTTGTTTTCAACACCTTCCCTCTTGCTGACACACATTCCCTCCTACTGTGAATACAAATTTATAAAATAATATTTGAATGATGATAAGTTTACAATGAATGGCTGCCTTAGATAAGGTTGGAATGTTTTGATTTGAAGGCTTACGACCCTTAGTAAATCTAATAATAATAATGTTTTTAAGCTAATATTAATTATTCGTTAGATTGCTCGTCCATTAATATTTTCTTTGTCGTCAAAGTAATGGTAATGAGGGATGTAGTTAGCAGAAACATTTAGATTCCCATAATGCATCTTCTTTAGGAAGATTCTTCCATTTGATAAGATACTCTTTAATTACTTGGGTTCTCAATGTATTTTCTCTAGAGGCAATAATATATTTTGGCTCGAAAATTAGTCGTCCTTCTTCATCAAACAAGGGCATGACAGGCACATGTTGTTATGGGAGTTGATTGATACTCGATGGACTGGGATGCTTCATCGACCCATTCATGCAGCAGGACTCTTCCTCAACCCTGCATTTGCCTACAAATGCAATTTTGATTTTGATGGTGAGGTTTTGGAGAGGCTTCTCACTTGTATTCAAAGGACGATACCTGATTGTGACACTTGCAATTCAGTCAATCGCTAGATAGAGGTGTATCGGGATGGTATTGGAGTATTTGGCTGTGCTGATGCTATTCGTGACAGGACCGAATTCATGCCAGATAAATTATTAACTTATTAGACCATTTTAAGTTTTCACCTTTATTTGAAAGATGAATTATGATTTATTTCTTGTTTGGTGACATGTAGCCACTTAGTGGCGAAACTATGGTGTGAGGACACCGAATTTACGGAAATTTGCCATCAGAATCCTTAGCCAAACCTGTACAGCTTCTGGATGTGAGCGGAATTGGAGTGTATTTCAAAAAATACATGCAAAGAGACGCATAAGGTTAGAAACTTAGAACTTAAAATTTGAACTAAGCAATTGCATTTAAATGTTTAATGCAATTTATGAATCTACGATCCTCTAGACTCTAAATTTTTCTTATTACCCTCTTACAGGTTGGAGTTCACACGTCTGAATGACTTGGTGTATGTTCATTACAACCTCCGCTTGTGGATGGCACATATATAGAAAGAACCAGATGCAAATGCCATCTCCTTGGACAATATTGATATATTGTCGAAGTGGAGGGTGGAGATTGAGACTCCTATCATGGAGGAGACACTTGCATGGCTAGGGGCAAGAGGAGGGGCAAGTGGAGGAGGAGGTGGAGGAGGTGGTTGGAGGCACCATGGAGGCTGATGTGCTAGCACCGCCACCACCTTCTGCACCGCTTGATACATCTAGTCCTCCATCCATCATTTAGCTTTGAGTATTAGATGCAGGCTCAGGGCCTTCTACTGCTACTTCCTCATATGCTAGGGGCAGGGCTTGACAAAAGACCCATGATATTTTCTCGTAAAAGGGGAAGAGGGCATTGATATTAGATAGCTAGATGCTAATTTTCCTCAGATACATTTATATATGTGATGTTAGTTTGTATTGTTTAAACTTTATACACTTTTGAGTCCTTGATTGGACAACTATGATGTTTCAGACTTTCAGTATCAACTTTGATGTATCGTTTTATATTTGGCATGACTACATGATGATGGTATATATCAGTGCTTTCTTCATATTTATGTTCCAATATGTTTTTCTGATGTTATTATTGCTTTATATGTTTAAAATTCTAAAAAAAATGCATGTATTTTCTATTTTTTAATGTTTGCCGACTTTTTGCCGATTTTTGCCGATTTTTTCGCCGATGGTGCCGAGAAGTTGTAATTAGGACCCTCGCCAACTTTTTGCCAAGGCCGACTTTTTCAACATTGGTTCGAACACCTTCTTTAGACATGATACATGAAAAACATTGTGGACTTGACTTGTAGTTGGTGATTCCAATGCATATGCCACATGACTAATGTTTTTATTGATTTGATATAGACCATAAAACATTGGAGCTAGTTTATTCTTCTCTCCTTGTTTAAGTGATAATTGCTTAGAGGGTTGTAGTCTTACAAATACCCAGTCTCCAATTTCAAATTCTCTTTCTGTTCGATGTTGATCTGCTTGTTGTGTCATTCAGTTTCTGGTGGTATTTCGATTCTCCTCAAGTATTTGAACGACTTTTTGATTCTCTTCTGTATGGTCACTCACGGCTGCAACTCTTGCCAGGTTGGTAACGAGATCCTTCCACTTTGGGGGTTGATATCTGTAGAGAGCTTGGAATGGTGTCATTTTGGCAAGTGTTGCAAGCTGTTATGATCTGTATAGATCATGAACGTGCTACCCAATAGGATGTTGTTGCTGTTGAATTTTTACCTTGGAAGTGTTAGTTTGCTCATGCTTTGGGGTGGACAAGGACACTTGAATATGTGGTTCCTAGCCTAATTAAAAAGTCGAGAATGACTTTATTATAAAGTGAGCTGTTTAATGTGAGTTTGATTATATATTTTGAAAGTGACTTTATGAGTATTAGATGTGGGTGTGCATTAAATTCCCATTGTAATTATTAAAAGTGATTTTAATGAGGAAATGAGATGGGCCCTAGATCGCATTTAGTTGGCTTTTAATCTAAGCCATTGATCTCAAATTGAAAGTTACACAAACAGAAAGGGCTTGTGAAAGGTAAATGGGATTCATTGTTCACTTTCACAAAGGAGAATTTTGAGAGACGAGGAGCAAGAGAAAAACAGAGAGAAGAAACCCTTGCACATTTTCCAAGGAGGAGAAGAGGCATGCTTTTCAAGACAAAACCATACATCAGAGGAAGAGATGATCATACAACATGATTCCCAAGGCAAAGTACAGTTGCATTCAATTGCATGAATTTCTAGATAGGTCGTAGTGTTTGAGGCCGTAAGAAGGCATCAAAATCGAGGCAGAGTACATCATGTTTTTCGAGGTGACTGATAACATTTGATGTTGTCCGTATAATACATATTTTATGGGTTAAATGTTGCATTAATTACACAGAAATTGAGGTAGGTCTGCACACTTCCCTAGGTTGAATGTGTGACGCTGGACAACAGTTTTCAAGGCACATATTTTGAGAAGAAGTTTGGAATTTTCCTGTTTGTCATTCACAGACTGTTTGGCACAATATTCTAGAAGAAATAAGGGAGATAAGTATTGCTGTTCTGATTTGTAAATTTTGTTTGAAAAATAAAATCTCTCTTACTGGTTTTCCCTTCAGTGTTTTTCCTGGGTTAATTTGACCAAAAATTCTGAGTGTTTATTTTAATGTGTGTCTGATTTAAAATTTCTGAGTATGGGGTTATACTATAACCGTTATAGGGCTGCTATAATTTTTAGAGTTCACAAGAAGAAAAGAAATCTCATGTGTTTCATGTTTTTAAGTTAAAATTTTAATTTTTCAATGTACAAGCAATATGGGGTTTGGGCATTAAACCATATTTAGCACTGAAACTGAAACAGGGTGGGGGTTCTTAAAATTTTTCGTGGTATCAGAGCTTGATTGAAGGCTGAAAATTACACAAAAAAAAATTTCAGGCTTGGAGAAATAAGGGAAAAGAGGGTTGTTGAGAGGAACAAGTTCTTAAACTTACTTGAAGTGTTGGCCATCGGTCTTAGGATCGAGGATAGGTTGGATGGGGTTCTTAATTTCAGTCTATTGAAGGCTAGAATAGTGTTGATTTTATAGGATAGGGAACTATGGGACATAGTGAACAACATTACAGCAAATCCAATGACCGTTCCCACAGACGCAGTTGGCAAATGTGGTATTTGAAAAGAGGGATATAAAGGCCAAAAGAATCCTTCTTTATGCAATAAAAGATCATGTGATTCCACACATATCAGGTAAAGATTATGCCCATAAGACGTGGATGACTTTAACTAACCTTTACCAAAGTTCCAATTAAAATGAAGAATGGTATCAAGGGAGAGATGTTAAAGAGTATTCGCATGAATAAGGGTGAGAATATACCACTTACCTCACTAGCATTACACAAATTCTGTTGGGCACAATGGCCACACTGAGAAGGGGGGCGTGAATCAGTGTGTGAGCAATTTAAACCTTTTTACCTTCTTTTAATCAATCAAAGTATATCAAGCAATATGTAATCAATTACATCAGCTAAATCAATCATGAGTGATGAGCACATTCATCACATCAAAGAGACACAAGAATATATGTAATTTCGATCTTTATTATGGTACATGGAAGACTAGAATCTTCTCGATTACAATCAACACCAATTGACGAAAAGAGCACCAACTCTTATGACAGGACCCGGCCTAGTTTTCATAGCTCCAACTAAGAAAGGGTTGAGGAATCCAACTCAGCTTGCAATTGAAAACAATTTTGCCAATGTGACATACATATTCTCTGCCCATTCAGCGACAAGTCAGTCAACCAACTGCTCATGCTAAGGATTTGCTCAGTTGCACATACAACTGCTCTGCCCATTCAGTTGATCCTGAATCAACCAACTGCTCATGGTAAGTATTTGCTCGTGTGCACATACATCTGCTCATAAGTATCTACTTTTGAGTGCTAAGTCAAAGCTTTGTCTTACATAGAATATTTGAGATGGTGTATTAGCATGACTTTCAAACTGATTCCAAGGTGTCTGTATCCATTTATGTCTCCAACATGACTGAGGTTAATCTTCCTTAGTTGCTTGATCACTTGACTTGCCTCAACAAATACAAAGCATGCTTGAGGTATGCCTCTTCAAAGTTCTGGAATAATACTTATATGATTGTAGCTACTAATCCTTCAATCCCGATTCAAAGTCAGAATTCTATGTGACCTTCTTTTCAAAACTCAAGAAGAAGAAGGAAAGGGGAAGAAGAAGAAGAAGCTCAAGAAGGGTTTCAAGGGTGGAACCAAGCAACAGGATGGAGAGAAGAAGGACATCAGGAAAGTGAATTGCTTTGCTTGTCAAAAGTTTGGGCATTATGCTAGGCAATGCCTAAACAAGGAGAAGAAGAAACAACAAACAACAACTTCAACAAAGATTGATGAGTATGCTGCTAGATTTGAGACAAAGTTTTCTCTCTTTGCTAGGGGTTGTGTAGAGAGAGCATCATCCATCACCAGCAGGGATTTTGAGGATCACATAGAGCAATCCATGATCGTTGGGCATTCACTGAGTGCTTCCACTACTTACTCCACTTGGTACGTTCACAGTGGAGCTTCAAGTCACATGACAGGTGATCGAGACATGTTCACTGAGATTTCAGAGACTGGCTTGGAGTTAAGGATTGTACTAGGCAATGATACAGTGGTGAGAGCAATTGGGCATGGGACCGTCCGCTTTGATAGGGAGTCTTGGAGCCCATTGTACCGAGGGATGTCTTCTATGTGCTTGGGCTGAAGAAGAATCTTGTATCAGTTTCCACGATTGAGGACAGAGGCCTTGCGGTATATGTCCTAGATGGGAAAGTTTACATCATTCCCAAAGCAAAGGGTCCATCTGCTTCATATGCGATTGGAGTCGGATGCGGGAAAATGTACAAGCCTCTCTTCCAGCCACATCATGCACTTGAAAACAGTGAGAGCACCAGTGAGTTGTTTGAGTTATGGCACAGGAAGA
Organism: Pseudotsuga menziesii; assembly: GCA_001517045.1. NCBI lineage: Eukaryota > Viridiplantae > Streptophyta > Pinopsida > Pinales > Pinaceae > Pseudotsuga > Pseudotsuga menziesii. The sequence continues at coordinate 113,288 of LPNX011046455.1, forward strand.
TGGCCCACATTCATCATTCAACTTTGAGGATGCTTAGAGACATGACCACAAAATTGGCATATTTTTGTACAGAGCAAGAATTCAGAGGAGGTCTTGCTTTGGTTCCAAGAGTTCAAAGCTCTTGTGGAGAAACAAACAATAAATAAGATCAAGGTACTCAGACTTTAGTTGCGAGGCATTGTGGCTTCGCAAGTTCATGGTAGACTTATTTGGTCAGGAACTGAGGCCTATTATCATTCATTATGACAATCAGTGTTGCATCAAGCTCTCTCAGAATCCAATGTTTCATGACAGGTCAAAGCATATTGAGATCAGATACAACTTCATCAGAGATTACGTTTAGAGAGGGGCTGCAGAGCTACAACATATTTCTATAGGTGAGTAGGTGGCAGATATTCTCACGAAGCCTTTGGGAAGAGGAAAGCACATACATTTCAGAGACAAGATGGGACTGGTGAAAAACAACTTCCTCGGTAAGAGGGAGTGTTGAATTTTTACCTAGGAAGTGTTTGTTCACTCATGCCTTGGGGTGGACAAGGACACTTGAATATGTGGTCTCTAGCCTAATTAAAAAGGTGAGAATGACTTTATTGTAAAGTGACCTTTTTAATGCGAGTTTGAGTTTATAATTTCAAAGTGAATTTATGACTATTAAATGTGAGTGTGCATTATGTTAATGAAATTGTCATTGATGCTAGCATGGACTTGCAGTGGCCCCGCAGGGTGTCATTGATGCCACCAAGTCCCACTTGGAGTGCCTTGGATCCATTTTAGTGTGGGTTTGTGCCTTGCAGTGCCTTGGACCCCATACAGAGTGGTTTTGTTCCTTGAAGCACATTGTACCCAGTTGACAAGGTCCCTGTACCCTAACTCATTGGATTCGACGAATTTTTGCCTTCAAAATCGAAATTCGCCGATTTTTGTGGCAGCCTGAATTTGTTCAAAAAATTCGCTGATTTTCATGGTAAACCGTAACCTAAATTTTGTCACCTATATTTTTGTTTCTGCACCTGAGTATTTCGTAGTGGTGTGATCTTGCGACCGCCTTAAGGGTTTCGTACCCACGTTTCTGGTCGGTTCCTGGTAGCCTGTACATCGTGGTTTTGGATGGGTATGTCGATCGATGGATGGATGGATGGGTGATGCGATGTAACTGTAAGCATGAGACGAACTTAGCTATCCTGGATGTTTGATTAGTTCGAAAATTGACCGGGTTTATTTTGCCGGTGGTCAGTCGAGCGGGTAGAACATGGATATTCAATTTCAATTTGGCAGCGATCGTTCTGTCATTTTTGTTTGTTGGTGTGATTATCAGCGTTGTTTGTGTGATTTATATTTAATATATATAATATATAATATTTAACAATCATAGATAATATTATAGTTAATAATATATATAAAATGAAATGTTTTTTATTATATCTTTAGTATATTTTATTAGTAGATATCATTATAATATTTAATACTTATATATAATATAAAATATTTTTAATTAATAATACATATAAAATGAAATGTTTTTTTCTTATATCTTTAATATATTTATTAGTAAATATTATAAATATTATTATTATATTTAATATTTACATATAATATAAAATATTTTTAATTTTCAAAATTTATAATAAAAGCTATTGCCAAATTTTTTATCGAATTTTATTACCAATTTTTTTCTTGCCGATTTTTTTGTCGAATTTCAAGGTCTCCGAATTCGAACACGAACTCAAACGAGGTGACTTAGCCTGTACCCACAAGGGTGGATCTTGAAGCCACCACCGTGCTGAAGATGTTGAAGACCCTGCTGACAATGCTGAAGACCCAGGAGATGGTACTGAAGCCTTGTTGGACGAAGGAAAAGCCCCAGATGGGTTAGAAAAGCATTAATGACCCATTATGTGGTCATTCATGCATTGATGGTGTCGTGGTACCCAGGAGAAGACCTAGCTATCCCACAGGTGATGTCATGATGAATCTTGACCCTTGGAGGTCTCTTGGTATGGTTGAGGTGGTTGAAGAAGTGCATGAAGCCTCCTACCGGATGAAGAAGTTCGTAAAGAAATCCCTTGAAGTCGTTTGACCCACATTTGATGGATTAATGGTTCTAGTACTCTTAATGAAGATGATGTTGTCATTGATGACCATGTATGGTCTTTGACATATTGTGGATGCCCTTGACTTGATAAAGAAGGCCTTGAAGAAGCCTTTTGACCCACAGACTAGATGGCTTAATGTCATTGAAGAAATGAAGATGATGTGGGCATTTGGGGTCTTGGAACCCTTGGTGATGGCCTTAGAAGAAAAGGAAGATGAAGGCACCCACACGCATATGATGGGGATTGGGCACTTGGACAATTAAACCCTTGGTGTTGATGCGATGATGGTGTAATGTCCTCTTCCAATTAGGCCTTGCGGCCCAAAACCGCTAACCTATGTGATTCCTGTGGGTTCGAGCGGTTACTGACAGCTAGGGAATCAGCTGAGGACAGATGCCATCCATAGAAGATCTAGGGCATTATCAATTGGTCAAGAAGGGCCACCAGGGCCAAATGCCACCTTCGTGCATGCCATCCGAGCATTATTTAATGATGCATGCACTTTTTAAGTCTCCATCCGCATGCATGCGAGTCAACGGCAAATTAGAAGATAAAGTGACCTAATTAGGTCAAAGATTAGGTTTTGCGCAGTTGAACTTTATAAATATAGGATAAAGCGAGAGGAGACTTCACTTTTGATTATTATTATTTTGGGAGCTCTTGGATAGCAGCACAGCGTGCAGCACAATAGTTGGGGTTGGAGACGGAGTCTTCAGCTAACAGGATTTCGACAGTGAAACATCTGTCCTAGTGTTATTCAGGGTAAGCCATACTGGTTCACCACTTGTTCTTCATTCATTCATCAGTTATCTAGCATATGGTATAGATCGTGGCAGGGGCACGTGTGCAGCCGTAAAGGGGGGGTTTTCAGCCGGAAAGCCCTAATCAGCTGTGGGGCCTTCAGATCTCAGTTTCCTTTCGAAACTCAGGCACCATTCTCATCATCAGCATCATGCTCCGGTACCCGATGATTATCAGATCCATCCGTGCTCATCCGGAACAGTTATCAGCAGTTTCGGGCTTCCAGGGGCGTGAGCAGCTGTCTCTCAGAGGCAAGTTGCTATCCTGCCTAGAGGACTCAGAAATCACTCTTGTATCAGGCATTCTCTCCGGAACAGAAAGGCTATCAGCCCTGCAAATCCGCAGCTCCATCGGACACCTCCTTCGCTGAGGGCGTCATCCTTTTTTGATTGGGCGTCTTGCTGCTAGGGATTCACCGTAAGCAGAGGAGATCACTTCATCTCCGATCCAGTTCTCAGTGCTTGCATACTTTCTACGGAGCAGTCCAGCCGGCTGATCAGTGGTAAGTGTTCACTCTATCTCACAAACCCTAACCCTAATTTTTCCTATAAAATAGGGATTTTTGCATGGCAGTTTACATGCCCAGTTGTATCAGCCTTTTTGCTTAGAAATAGATAATATCGTGATTTGGGATATTACAGATGTACACCCTATGAACTTTAATCATGTGACAAAGGCATACAAACCAGCCCTAATGACACCAAGGTTGACCATTTGAAATGGTAAAAAGTTTTTATTTAAAGTCAAAATAAAATTTCGAATGACAAATTTAAAAGTCAAAATAAAAATTAAAATCTTTACCATCTTGACCTTTTTTGAAGTCGACTCCAATTAAATTCTAAAAAATAATAATAAAACTTTTTTGACATGTCGGCCCCGAACATTATATTGGAAAACTAGTATAAATACTGAATGAAGGGTCATTCAAACCAACGAATGTGAAAAGATGAAATAGCTCGCAACTGTTATATGACTGAGGAATTTCGGGTCTGTTTAGGAGCAGGTGAACTGAGATAGTGAATTGTTTAAAGTCTGAAACTTTTCTTGGTTTTTTCTTTTTGGTTGGAGGATAACCTTCTTGTAGCAGATTTTGGCATAAGGTAAGACTACAGTAGTTTTAACCGCATGAAAATACTTATGACCATGTCATTTGGTATACTTGAGGCCATCGATAATTTCTTTTTAGAAGAACTCCAAATCACTGCCCATTATAAAACCACAGTGTTGATCTTTTGTGAATGTTTTTGTTTGGCTGTTCCATTAGCAAACCGACAAATAAATTGGGCATTTGTGACCTCGCTCTTTCATTACCTGTGTTACTCAGTTAGGCTGGTAGCGCTAATCACCAAAACTATGATGATATGATGCTTGTTTTTTGGCATGTATTCTAAATTTATTTCCCCATCATTTGCTTTGCTTGACCCCTGATTTTGCTGACCGGTGGCATGTTCAGTGACTTCTTGGCTGACACAGTTAATAAGACAGTGACCAAATCATGGATGTGATAAAACTATCACTTTTGCGAGATGGACATAACTAGAATGCTTTTGCAACATGCAAAGGATTTTGAAAGTGGACCTTTTGGCCTTTAAAGCTTGACATAAAAAATCAAGGTGAACATGTAAAGGATTTGGCAATACAACAAACTTTTTGTGATAAACATGACTGTCTTGTAGCAAATTTTGGCAGAAGGCATGACAATGGTAGTTTAACCACATGAATATACCTATGACCATGTTATTTGGTACACTTGAGGCTATCAATAATTTCTTTTTCAAAGAACACCAAATCACTGGCCATTATAAAACCACATCGTTGATCTTTTGTGAATGTTTTTGTTTAGCTGTTCCATTAGCAAACCAGCAAATAAATTGGGCATATGTGACCCTTGTTTTTAGTCATGAATTCTAAATTTATTTCCCCATCATATGTTCTGCTTGACCCTTCATTTTGCTGATTGGTGTCCAGTTCAATGTCTTCTTGGTTGACAGAACTAATATGATATCGACCATATCATGGATGTGATAAAACTATCACTTTTGCAAGAAGGACATAACTAGAATGCTTTTCCAACATGCAAAGGATTTAGTAAGTTTGAAGAATATTCTAAATGTATTTTATTGCTGTAATCTATTGGAGATGTTTTATTCCTCAGTCGGGATCTTATTATTGTATTTGGTGATTATAGAGTCATGAAGTAAAACCGCCGTTGTAAGTCTGTTCAATAAAACCCTCTAGAATATAATATTATATTGTTCTGTGTCTTCCTAGGTGAAGTCGGCCCAATAAGTTTGTTGGGTACAACCTAGTTAGGGAAAATTCAAGTGGAAGATAATGTATAAATCAGTGTTGAAAACCTCTTCGACTTCTCGTGAAAAATCGGAAAAGTCGCGACTTTTGCTCCAAGCCAATTTTTCGGCGAGCAAAAGTCATGCTTTTTAAAAAATTCAGGAAGTCGCGACTTTTCCTTAAGAATCACGATTTTTTCATAAAAGTCGCGAGTTGATGTTAAAAGTCGCCCAGACCTCCAATTCTATTTTTTAATGTATTTTTCGAGGCCGACTTTTTCAACATTGACAAAAACACAGGGTCGACTTGTAGGAAAATGATGCCAAGTACAAAGATTTAGAAGAAAATATTCACGGCCAGCAATAAACCAACTACTGTTCCATCGGTTATTAATACCAATGTTACAAATATCGTGTCGACGAATATATTGCCGAGGGTCCAAAAAGAAATTATCGGATTTATCGGGGAAAATGTCGGCAAACATCGGCAATATATCGATAAAATAAAAAATAAAAAATATTAAAAAATACAAAAATTCAAAAAATTACTATGTATTCGAAAAAATCGCCAAATATCGCTAGCATAAAATCAGCAAATATCGCGATAAAATCGGCAAATATCGCTATATATTAGAAAAAATCGGTGAATATCACGATCAAATCGGGAAAAAATCAGGGAAAAAATCGGGGCGATATATTGCCGATATATCTCCAGTGAGTTAACATCGCGATATATCGCGATGTTGCCGATATATCGGCGATGTTTGTAACACTGACTAATACTACATTTACTCAGAATCACCATAGAGATAATCAACAAAGTGTGGTGGCAACAACACATGAAAAACTACGGGAATATTTTTTATTATTTAGACAAACAGTGGTTCATCAAAAAAAATATGGGAATATTTTAGGATGCTTGAGAAAGTCTAATCGCTCTGCAAAACAGTGAACATTATACACAACAATAATCGAGAACACATAGTTACTATTTATTTGTGCATAGTATAGTACGAAAAAAACCATGGATCAATACTTTAAACTTTATACAGTTTTGAGTCAATGATTGGACAATTATGATGTTTCAGACTTTCAGTATCGACTTTGATGTATCGTTTTATATTTTGGCAGGAATACATGATGATGATATACATCAATGCTTTCTTCATATTTATGTTCCAATATGTTTTTCTGATGTTATTGTTGCTTTATATGTTTAAAATTCTAAAAAATGAATGTATTTTCTATTTTTTAATGTTTGCCAACTTTTGCCAAATTCTCTTAATTTTTTTGCCAATGTTGCCGAGAAGTTGTGTTCGGGACCCTCGCTGGCTTTTTGCCGAGGCCGACTTTTTCAACATTGGTATAAATAGAAGAGGTGTACTCCTCATTTGGACACACACTCACTTGTGTATAGCACATAGGAGAGAGAGTGAGACATATCTGCAAGGAGAAGGAGCACTTGTTCGGGGTTTTGGCTTTGTACTTTTGATACATCTACATAGAGGAAGTTTTGTTGGGTTTTCTTCCCCTAGAGGGTTTCCCAAGATAAATATGTGTCTATCTTGTGAATCTTAACACTTTTGGCACTTAAAGCTTGACATAAAAAAATCAAGGTGATTTAGGACAACTAGCAGTTTCATTAAACACAATCTTTGTATGCAAGACCAAAGTTAGTTTTTTTTGAGGCAATATGTAGAGTAAGGATGCCAACCATAACCAACATAAAATTGGTTATGATAATATGGAGAGGAAAGTTTTTATCATAAGTCAAAGTAATCTATCAAACAAGGCAGCTAAGGCTCAAGCCTCAAGCTATGGACAAGCCTGTTTTGGAGGCTTGTCCACAATCCTTAAACCATAACTTGCAACATATATCATCCTTGAATTTGCTTAGTTGAGGTAAAAATCGATGGAGTCAATTAAGGAAAGTAGTTGCAATAAGATTCAGTAGGGTTGCAGCATCAAAGTGACTGATCCTCTCGGTGGGAGCAACAGTATAGGTATACCATCCAAAGTTAGGGTATTGCAGACTTGCTCTTTAACTTATTCATGAGAACAACTACAGTAGCATGAGTCACGAGTTTCCTAAGGCATCAATTGATTTGAATTTGGGATACTATCATTTTCCCTTCAGAGGTTGATGTCAGAATTTTTGTTTATCCTAGGGTTTTCTCTTGAAGCCAAGTAAGCAAGGTATGTACAGTGATGTGTGATATATATATATATATATACAATGAATTGTGAGCACATACAATAATATATATAGTGAAGTATGCCATGATGATGCTGTCCATTTGCATACCCTAGTTTGATACACACTTAAAANATATATATACAATGAATTGTGAGCACATACAATAATATATATAGTGAAGTATGCCATGATGATGCTGTCCATTTGCATACCCTAGTTTGATACACACTTAAAACTTATACATCAATGAAAGTGAAATACAGTAATAAAGAAAGCTTATACAGTGAGATGTTTGAAGAACAGTTCTGAAGAAGTATTAGAGTATGTTCAGGGATTAATGACTTGGACATGTGCACGACATGATGATCATGACTAGCATGAAGTGTTGACAATCCTGGATGACAACTGATTGGTTGAGGTGACACAAAGTGCATGCACAACTTAAGAAGATAACCTTTACAGTGTAAGGTGGTGCTTAATATCAGAGGTATGTTTATCAACATTTGACTAATGTATGCTTGGGCTTAAAAGTTGCTATCTTAGTGATACTTTGAGTTGAAGATTTGCAAGACTACTCAAGAATAGTTCAGAAACATATAGAGCCATGATAGAGATTGTAGATTGTTTTGATAAAGGTTAAGGTTGATAAACTTGACAGTGACAACTAAAGTATTTGATGAAGCGGCAATATGATAGACACCTACAACAGTATGACAGTCTCTGACATCCATCATCATGAAGACAAATTGATGACAATGCTTATACAGTAAGTTTGAAGACTTGTTTGAAGAGTTGACAGACCGTGATGACAGTGATTTCGTGATACACTGAATGAAGATGATGCCTTTTTGAAATCAAACCCATAAAGTGATAAGAGAAGACCTATATGCAAATAAAAGTTGCAACAGTGAAGAATGATGAACAAAGAAGACGATGAGCAACAGAGGCTCACCAACATCAGAGCAGATTGATGAGCAACAATATTGATGAGTAGTGTTGACCAGCAGAAGAAGTAAAGACCAGAGGTTGATGAGCAACAATGATGAGTAGCAGTATAGATGAGCAGCAGAGGTTGATGAACATAACAGAGAGTAAAGATGATGAGCAGAGATTAAGCAACAGAGGTTGGTCAAGCAACAGAGATGGTTGAGTAGCAGATTGTTGACAATCAATGATTGGGTTCAAGCTTGCAAGTAGGGACTTGCACTTGACGATTGGACTCCTCAAACCCTTCTTAGTTGGAGCTAAGAAAACCAGGTTGGTCATGTTACATAGTTGGTGCCTTTTACTATCTGTTTCTGTTGATTGTAATCGAGAAGATTGTTGTCTTCCATGTACAATAAATCAAGATCAAATTCCAAATATTCTTGTGTCTCCTTTGATGTGATGTTTTGCTTATGACTCATGATGAATTTGATTATGCAATTGATTGATATACTCTGATTGATTAAAAAGAAGGTAAAAAGTTTATAATTGCTCTCACATTGATTCAGCCCCACTCCTAGTGTGGCCATTGTCTCCAACACATTAAATTCTTAATTTAATAATTAAAAGTGATTTTTAATGAGAAAATGGGTGTTGATGAAATTGTCATTGATGCAACCATGAACATGTAGTGCCCTCACAGGTTGTCATTGATGCCACCAAGTCCCACTTGTAGTGCCTTGGACCCATTATAGAGTGGGTTTGTGCCTTGAACCACTTTGTACCCAGTTGACAAGGCCCCTATACCCACAAGGCTGGATCTTGAAGCCACCACCTTGTTAAAGATACTAAAGAGCTTGTTGATGGTGTTGAAGACCCTGGAGATGGTCTTGAAGCCTTTGAGGATGATGGAGAAGCCCTAGATGGTAATAAAGACCTCTAATGGTGTCATGGTACCCCAAGAGAAGGCTCAGAAACCCCATAGGTGATGTCATGATAGATGTTGACCCTTGGAGGTCTCCTAGTGTGGTTGAGGTGGTTGAAGAAGCCCATGAAGACCCTAGCTTGATAAAGAAGCTCTACAGAAGTCCTTTAACCCACACTTGGTGTTTTGATGGTCCTTGCACTCTTGAAAGTAATGATGTGGTCATTGTTGACTTGATGAAGACTTGGAGCCCTTGATGAAGATCTTAATGCCCTTGCAAAGTTCATGAAGCCCACTACTTGCACTTGACATGGTTAGATGGCATGATGAAGGCATCTTGACACATGATGGCGATTGGACACTTGGACACACTTATGATGATCTGGTACCCTCGAAGATGGGGTGAAGGTGTTGTGATTTATAAATCCTAAGAAGTGATGACGATTGATGATGATTTGTGAACAAGCCCTAATGAGGAGCTTATAAATGACTTGTGGACACATATACAACATAGCTATACTCTTATGACCATGGAAATGGTAAGAAGGTTGTGTGCATGACATTGTTATAAATAATAAAATATCAACAATATAAAATAAAAATAAAACCTACCTTCCTTACCATGAAGTCTGCCTTGTTTTAAAGAGGTGGACAAACACGAATGTTAATATAAACATTGGTCCAATGAGCCAGGAAAAAACCCCAACCACCGGGGATAACCTGTGAGAGAGAAATTTTTATTCTCTGGAAAATTTACAGCAATAGACATAAATAATTTTCAGACCAACTTATCTCAAGTAGATGAAAATATTTTGCCTCGTTTTTCGTGCCAAATAGAAAAATGCAAACTCATAATTTTTTCCGTTCTCTACCTTGATTTGTGTGCTGCTGTAGAGATTGTACAACAACCGTATTGACATAATGTTTTGACTGTTTGTACGAACCCCAAAATTTGGGCCTGCAATTTGCCTTGGGATTTGTGCCCACGGAAATATTTTTCTTGAAAATCATGTCTAAAAATCTGCTTCATAAATTGTGCTGTACTTTTTGACACGAGATTCGTGCTGCTATATGGAATTTGTACTGTACGGACCAACAATAAATGCTGCTGTACCTTGCCTCGATTTTTGTACCTTTTTTTGTTTACTTCCCCTCCTTGAAATGCGTGGCCTAAGAAAAATGCTTCTGCTGCTTTTTTTCTCTCTTTCTTAGAAAAATGTCTCTGTCTTGTCTCAAAATGCAAAAGTGCCTCTTCACTTGGAAACTTTCTTTTTTGGTGAAAAAATTAGGGTGAATGAAAAGTCATCGAATCCTAGGGATCAGATTAGTCTAGATGAGTGGTTGTGATTAAAATCACTTTTATTCACAAAATAATTCATTGACTCATTTTTTAAATATTTCTCTTAAAGTGCACTTTATTCTCTAAAGTGCAATTAATGCTCATCTCAATTCATTAATATAAAGTCCAAGTGACTCAAACCCCTTTTCCTAGTGAATTAGGCAAGAGTCACTTAGGGGAACAACTCCTAGGTGCAAATCAACATGGCAGAGTTAATATGATATGATCGGACACTGATATGGTTTGACTTAACAAAGATAGTGAATGTTAGAGAAGTCTTAGTACGAGCAGATTCCTTATTGCCTTGGCATGAGTAATGCATGAGAAGACTTCCTTGATGGCTTGAGATGGAAGTTGTTGAATGAGGAGATGAACTTCAGTACGATGAACAACAGAAATTGATGAACATATTGACAAGCAGAGGATGATGAGCAGAGATGGTTGATCAACAGATTGATGACAATCAAAGATTGGCAGCAAGTTTACAAATGGAATGTTGCACTTGTGGATTAGACTCCTCATATCCTTTTTGGTTGGAGCTAAGAAAACTAGGCGGAGTCCTGTTACAAGAGTTGGTGTTTTTTTGATCAGTTGGTGCTGATTGTAGTCGAGAAGATTGTAGCCTTACAGGTACAATAAATAAAGATCAAAATTACAAATATTCTTGTGTCTCTTTGATGTGATGATTGTGCTTATGATTCATGGTTGATTTAGTTAATGCATTTGATTATGTAATTGATGACATGATTGATATACTCTGATTGATTTAAAGAAGGTAAAAAGTTTATATTTGCTCTCACACTGATTCACCCCCCCTTTCGGTGTGGTCATTGTGTCCAGCATTTGGTATCAGAGCAGGCCTTCGTCAAAAGTCTAGCAAGCTTAAAGGATATCCGTGGAGACACAATTAAAGCAGAAGCAGAGTCGTCAAGCAAAGACGTGCCCATACTTGATGTGACAGACTATATCGATTTGAGGAGCAAAAATGAAGACATATTTGAAGAAGTTTAGTGTTTGGGAGATTGTGATCAATCCACTCGCTCCATCAAATAAGAAGGGCAAATCAGCTGCACGGGAGCAAGCAAAGAAGGACAACAATGCAGCCTTGAATGGAGTACACTTAAGCCAAAGACCTATAGTTTAAGTTGGAAGGTGAGTATCAGAAGGCAAGACTAGATCCCGAAAAGATAGATTAGGAATCAGAAGAGAAGGCCCCAGAGGAGGGAAATCAAGAAGAAGAAAAAGAAAGAAGAGGACTCTAGTAAAGGTATGGATTCGTTTAATTGTAATGATAACTTGTGTGATGAAATTGAGAAGGTTCTTGCAGAAGATGATGAAGGGCTATCAAAGGCTGCACATGAGATAAATCTCACTTTGATGAGTATTAATTACAGAGCAGATTGGGCCATGAAATGAGTAAATTTGAACGATAGTGAATTGACAAAGTTCAAAAAGAAAATCTTGGATTCTTTGAATGAATATCAACGAAAGACGATGACAATGAAAGTGAGCAAATCCTTAGGAATCAATTGGAAGAAAATGAGCAAACAATCCAGAAGCTAGAGATGGAGGTAGTTGGTCACAAGAAGAAAAGTGAAAAGAATGATGCTTTTGTTAAGTTCAAGGACATTTTAGGGTTCCTAGATAAGATCTTGGATTGCCAAAGATCTCCATGTGATAAGACTGGTCTTGGTTACAAGAAGGAGAAAGAAAAATATCAAGATAACACTTGGTTTTCCAAGTCTCTAGAAGTAGGTTCATCAACATCCAAAGCTGCTGCGTATGCACCTGTACAGGACAACAAAGATCTTGGAAGTTCAAGAATGCATCCTGAAGCAAGGAAAATTCCTCAAGGCAAGCTCAAAAAAGAAACAACTCCAAAATGGAACAAAAATCTCAGGTATGAAAGTGGTCAATGGTTATTGTTATTTTTGTTCTAACTTTGGTCATAAGGTTATGGATTGGAGACTCTACAGAAGAAGTCGCACTAGAATCCCCAATGACTTAGTTAGATGCTGGGCCAACTTGAAGTCCCTAAAGGGAGATGACAAGTTGGGACAGAGGATACACTAGATCAGTGGGTTGTATGGTTACTCTTTTGACATAAATAAAAATTAGATTTAATTACTTTGGACAGAAACTTGAAAGGAAAATGCAATTAGCTAAAACAATATCCTAACCACACAACAATCTCTATAACAGAGATGGTGGGTAAACAGAAATAAAAATGATTAACCTAACCTCACTTCAATCCCTTAAGGGAGGGTGGGTAAACAGAAATAAAACTTGCATAAAAAATAAATCTAAGCAACTAGTGTTCTAGGCTATCTCTACACTACTCATATACAGATTTACAACAGCCTTCAAAGCTTTAGAGAATACCCCAAAGAGAACTTCTCTTTTGGGGTTTACAATCTTGTAGAAAAGAGGAAAAAATGAGGTTTTTTGGCTTCTTTTGGACCAAAACTTTTGAAGATGAAACCCTTGGAGATTTGAAGATGAAACCCTTGGAGAGATGTCCTTGGCTTAGAAAACCTGTAAACAAATACTAGATCTGCAAGAAAATGTAAGTCTAGTGGTGAATATCTAACAATCTCCACAAAATACTTTGAAGAAATTTGCTAAACAATTCACAAAAGAGGGTAAAAATACTTCAACTCTCTAATCTCTCCACAAAATACTTTGTGGAGAGCTAACTAGACTAATATAAATATGCAAAAACCAAATACAAGATACAAGTTACCTCAACAATGGACCATGAAGAATGTAGAACAATAGCACAATGTTTCTCCAAAGAATTTCCTTGATTATGGCCCAACTAGGGCAAGATTTAAGTACAAAAAGCCTCTAGGGCTTGAGCAAAATAGCTAGGTCAAAATGTTGAAGAAGAGAAGAGAGGAGGGACAATATTTTTGCAGAATAACAATAGCATGAGAGAGATCATCTAATGAGGGAGTGAGACCCTCATTATATAGTTGAGGAGCAACCCCAACCCTTTGAAGATCAATGGCCAAGATTAGATCTAGATCTAGATTAGATCTCCACCACTAGATCTAGGGCTTCCCACTTAATCCATGTCTTGATCCATGCCAAAAACGAATTCCTCCCTTAGATCTAGGTTAAAACCACTTAAAAGTCATCCAAGGGCTAAGAATGGAGCACGTTTTACAAGCTTTGGGCCCACTTGACTTGGCGCCACCCTTAGAAAGACCCTTTTCACATTGGCGCCCCCCTTTTAATGCCTTCTAAACTTGGCCGCCCCTTTAGTGAGGGTTTAAACTACTCAAAACATGCCACAAATGTGGCGGCCCTCTTACTTTAGCCTTATTTCATGTGATGCCTCCCAATAATGGTGGTTTGGCCACTCAACCAACTTTAGAACTCCTCTAAACCAGGCTTAGACTTTGGCCCTTTGCTCCAAAATAAATATTTAACCTTTAGACTTAGGCTAAATATATTAATTCACCTTAGATTTAATTTTTCAATTTAATTTTTAAATTTTTCCAATTTTGACTTAGGAAAAATTAAAAATAAACTTGAAAAAATCATATCTTGGCCATGGGGGGGTGGAAAAATTTGAAATAAATTTTCCTAGGCTTAGCAACCCCCAAACAAAATTACCATGGCATTATTTGATTTTTTACTTCAAAATCAAATAATGTGAATTTTAACTTAGGGAAAAATTAAATAATTCCCTAGGGGAGATAGACCCCTCCTGACCAAAATTGGTCGATCTCTTCAACCCCTTGTCAGAATTACATGGGACTCGAAGCAGTGGCTTAGGGGGTTTCATAGCAATTTACCTTGCATTCATAGCCCCTATTACAAAATGTCAGTGCTTGAGCAATTACATTATTACATCAAAACCTAGTTAATTAACCACCAAGGGGTGAAATTAATTAACTAGAAAAAAATAATAAAAATACAACAACATAATGAAACTCCGCAAGACTCTATACAAATGTCTAGCATGGCCACAAAGACAAATTTAGACCTTCGTCAACCTATGGGCCTAGTTTCTAGAGCACCCGTTCACCACTTTGGCGGTATGAGTGAAAAACCTAACCAATTAAAATTGTTGAAGAACAAGATTAATTGGAAAGGGAAAAAAACACTCGATGAAAGGAGACCCTAACCCTCAAGTCCAAGGTGACATCCATACATGTGCACCATCCTAATACATTAATTACATTAATTTTCCCACGCAGGGGAGCGGACATTTCGTTTTACAAAGGGGCAATTGCCCTGCAGAAGTGAACAATCCTCAGATTTTTCCAAGGTACAATTTGTACAATTATGTACATCTTCATGTACATGAAGTTGCCACCTAGTCGAAATAGGTGGGCAACATGGAGGAAGAGCTTTTGGGCGATGAAGATGACCATGCAGCAGCAACAATGCCACCACCATCTGCTTCCTTGTTTTGAGATGCACCAGCTTTGCCGCCAGGTTCAACTTCACAACCCCCACCTGCATCAGTGAGGGGGGGTCATGCAGGACCAAATCTTGGACGTGGCTCAAGCCGCTCAACATCGGTGGCCTCTAGGGATGAAAATCCTCCTCTCTTTGTTCATGGACATAGACAAGGGGAAAAAAAATTAGAAATTTCCCATGGCAAGAGGAAACATCCATAAAATCTACTTTTCTTGTCTTTTGTTATTTACAGTACTTTCAAGTTTCTGCAATGTTGAGATTCGAGAACTTGAGTCATTGCCTCTTTTATATTTATTATGGTATATTTTGTGAACATTACATGGTAATTGAAGTTTGAGGTTTGAAGTTGAACTGTGAAGCTGTAAGGTTGATAACTTGATGTTATGGATAATGGACCTAGGTTTGGTGAATTCACTAGTATATGATAATTGATTGAATCATTGATGGTTGATGAATGATGTTATATAGTATTATGATTTATCATGTTATGGTTTATTTCATGTTTTTATGCTTTCCATGACTAATTCAACATTTTACAAGCATTTGTTGGCATATATGCATCAAAACATATTAAAAATATATATTATATAAAAACGCTTCCTAAACGCTTCCAAACTGGAAGCTTCTAAAAATTTCGCTTCCTGCTCCCGCTCCCAAGTAAGATTGGTATGGATTATGCCTAACATTAAATGTAGAAAAAACTGTCCTAAACTTTGTGCTTGCAATCTGCCTTGATTTCTGTGCTTGTATGACCTGCAATAATTACTGTACGGTCTGGCTGTAGGGTCCGATGAATGCTACATAAATTTCTTGGGAATCATGTCTTGAATTTGTATTGATGATCAGTCTCTAACGAATCAGAAATCTCCTTCAAGATTTTATTTCTCTCTATCTCACTTGTCTTCTCCTTATGATGTCTCTCTCTTTTCCCCAAACACTTTTTTATACTTTATCTATTGAATCCCTAATCCTAACTACGATAACTATCTAATGAAATGATGAGATTGATTAGATCATAGGATTCTCATTAATTGCACAATATAACTCAATTTTTTTTAATAATGTGCACATCAAATATTTGGGCCCCACAGCTTAAGTCTCACTTTACTGATAAAGTACAAACTCACAAATATTTGGGCCGCACAGCTTAAATCTCACTTTAAATCTCACTTTAATGATAAAGTACAAATTCACAAATATTTATATTTAAAACAAAATTACGGAAGGTAAATGTTCTATATAGAATGCCATGTACGTTACTTGTGTGCTTTTATGCTCTAAACATGGCAACCTTTCGGAAGTCATTACATGGTGTTTGTTATTAGCTATCTTGCTTGTAACAATGTTTAAGCACGGATATATGCTAAAATATGTTGTGTTGAAGCATTGTCTTGAAATAATGATCGTTATAATTGAAGCTCACCTAGCACTACTTATCATGTATCAGTCCAGATGTCAACATTGACTCTAGAAGTGATGCCATGAGAAAACCATTATGACTGATTGCATGACTATTCTTTGGATGGAACGAATGTCAGATGAAATTCCGTAATGAGTTTCTACTGCTTAAGAATATAATTTAAGATTTTGTTATTTTTTTGTTATTTTTGGGGGAAATGTGGTTGTAGATATATTTTAAATTATACCATGTTTTTGTAGTCAATATTTTTAAATGTTGTTGGAGGAGTACGTGTAGAAGAAACGGCAGCAGATCTTGCAGTGGCCGTCTCAATTTGTAGCAGGTGCAGTTCTACATGGTTTTTGGAAGTATTTCTAAAGTAATTGTTGTAACATCTAATTTGAAAAGCATTTTCAATTGTTTAGATAGCTTAATGGACAATAACACATTGTGGTTTTTGATCTATTTGTGCAGTTTATTGGAGATTCCTATACCTCTTAAAATGGCATTCATAGGGGAGATTGGTCTTGGTGGAGAGCTTAGAACGGTATGAGGAAGCTTCCCAAGTATGAAAGCTACTATGATTTTGATTAGTTGTATTTTGTGTTTTTGTGACACATAAAAAATAGGTTTCTCTTCTTAGACATATATTTTCATACGAGTACTTTCATATTTGAATTGGGATAGCTTCAAAAGTGTGAATTTAAGGTTACTATCAGCTAAATATCAACTTGACTATCTCAATAAAGGGCTAACAAAAAAGGCGCGTCTTTAATAAATAATTAGTTCCAAGCATCGTAAGTGAGAGTACTATGCCTCATACCAAACTCATAGTAGACATCCTTTGTCAAAGACGTACATTCAATATATTGGCTACTGAAATAGTGCGATGAAATGTCTAAGACTCTAAGGGCATATTAACTCTAGTTTAATATTCTAATGAAGTGAAGCCAGCAACAATATAATAACTTCAATTTTCACACGTTATTGTTAGTATAGTCATGTTCAATGAGATTTCTACTTTACCTCTCTAACTACCACTAAGTTTTTCAACTCATTGAAGAGTTTCCTTTGAAGATATGCACACATCCAATGGAGTATCTGTCTTATGATTTGTGGATGGTTTGGCCATTTTATTGTTAAGGAAAATGGTAGTGAGGCATGCACTATCTTCCTTTTATAATGCCTATGTTGTGAAATATTTAGTCTGCCAGAGTAAGTAAAGGAATTAAATGGCTGTACTCATTCATAGGAGGTAATGACCTAGAATGCTATCTTCAGTAATAGGTTATGGTGAACTCTTTAAATTTCTTAGTCACATGGAAATACCTTGTTAAAAGAACTTTACCTATACTAGCAAATCTAGTACTTCTCCAAATTCTAGTACTTATAATTTTGTTTCTCATGTCAAGTCTTGCACAAACATTAAAATTCAGTTACCCCACTGATATTCAAGATTTTGAATAAAGTTTTTGTTTTCATGTTAGTCTACAGATTAACAATAATATGCAATAGTTTTCCATTTTGCATCTAAAAGAATTTTATTAGAAATAATATATGGGATAAAATGTAATTATAATATTAAGTAGATATGTCACCCTATGTAGATAGATAAGATAAATGCCTTGGAACGTTTTACTTTATTAATGCCTGCCTTCAAGATTTTTCAATATTCTTTTGTTGGCCTGTACCCTCAATACTGAAGCTTATATCTTTCTTGATATAACCTAATACTTCACGTAGTCTTTAGCACTTTCTATGTATATTTCTTTTCAAGAGAAATAAATATTTAGGGCCTCATATACCTTTTTGATGTTATATCTGGACTTTTATTAGAGTTGTAAATCCTTTTTATTTGTCACTTGATTACCTTTTACTTAATCACGCATTGGAGAGCCATGTAAATAAAAGTCACTTCGATGCAGCCATCCCGATCCTCTATGTAGATTTTTAATAGATTTCCACCTGAATTTATGGATTGACTTGTATTATCTTTTTGTGGCAGGAGAGACAAATCATTAGCTGAATGTATGACAGTCTCTATAAATCTATTTTTTAAAAGATTTTTGCTTAGTAAATTAATACTATGGATTCCAGATTCTTCATTGTTGCAAACCCTCCAAGATACTTGTTGAGCAGTTATTTAATGTAATTCTGTTGAGTGAAACAACGTAGGCAATGGAAATGAACAGTCACCTTCTGGTTGACAACAGCTTGTTCTTGTTTGTGCATGCGGATGTCGGAAGGCCTTTCTGTCGGGGAAGTGATACAAATTAGAATTTTAATATATCCCTTACAACAACAACTAAATTTCAACTTCCTTGTCATACGGCACAGCCTCTGTGAAGCTGGACATATGGATGGTAGATAGTCAGTTAGCACGTCCATGCCATTTATGTCAGATGGAATGTACTTGTTGTCACACGATATAGCGATCTTCATTATGGCAGCGAATGATGTTCACCAGACTGGTGGAACCTTGGGAGTCTACCCCAAAGTGTCATGCCAGAGTTCAGACAGGGTTTAGCAAGTTAGGAATATAGGAATCATGGCACCTGGGGGTTTAGCAAGTTAGGAGTATGGTACCCTGGGGATTCACTCTAAGATGAGAAATATAAATAAAAAGCAAAGGACAATCACCGCTAGAAAAATTAGAACAGGCAACACACAAATAAGATGATAAAGGCATAAGCTACTTGAAATCTAACAAAACAAAATACTAAATAGTAAATACCCAATCGATTTTGGAAGAACCCAAATACCTACAGGGTAAGAGATTTGCCAACTGGAACAGTGGCTCTTTTGCTACCAGTATGGAATCAATTGTAACCAATTAAGGTCCCGGGTAGGGTGCTTTCCTTGTTAGGCAAATATGAGGAGAACTTAGACTCTAAGGCTCAATAAAATTGCTAGATTTGGGTTTTGTTGCTGCTTAACATATGCGACAAAATAGCCACCTTTTCCCCACATGTTTAAATATGCTTCCTCGATTCTCTCACTTTGTCCTTTTGTGTCATTTTTATCTTTCTGACAATTTGTTGCCTCTGTAGGAAAAATGCTCTAAGTGATAATTTAATCACTTGAAACATAGGAAAAGTTGGTTCAGGGGTAAAGGGTGGGCTTTGAGCACGAATACGAGCCAAATTCCACCTCCAGACCATACTTTTATGCCTAAGTTGTACGAAACAGAGAAACAAGGACGAAACAGGGAAATGTTGGAAACGCAAACCCCCCCAAATTTTGGAAACGGGGAAATACAATATATATATATATATATATATGAACAAGGACAAAATTATTATAAAACATGAACCATAAATTATTAATTACATTTAGCTGCAATCAACGTTGCCAATGATAAATGATAAATGCTACATATAAAATTTAAATCATACATGTAACATTACATTTTACTCGCGGAGAAGTCTATATCATTTCATTCATGCAAGTAGTAATATCCAAAAACAACCTTTGTAAATGAAGCTATATAGTATATATCCAAAATTAGTCTTTACGTATGAGGCTGCAAGTACAATGTATCAAACTATGAACAATGAACATACTCAGACTAAAAGTAAAGTAAAACATGAGCTCAGACTAATTGTCATTCTGATCTTCATAGTCGTCCTTAAAAATAGAACAAGAAACACGCTCAACAACAAAATGTAAAGTGGAAGAAGTATTTCCAATTCCACTTCTAGGTTCCTCAATACCTAGTGTAGCAAGAGAGAGAACCAAGTTAGTAAATTCTGGCTCGACATCCCAACCTGCACAAGGCCCACTACTATATTTTGGGCCTTGAGTGCTCTAGTCGCTTGTGGGAGGAGAGAATGAAGTGTTCTCCTTTATAACTTTCTTCAATCTAACTAGAAACATCTAGAATTAAATTTTATTTTAAAATTTTATCTATTAACCATTAATTAGTTAAATTCGTGCGCAAAAAGAGACTTTACTGGCCAGTTTTTTAAGTGACATGCTTTTGTTTGATGGGAAACGCCTTGTACATGAGAGGAAACACGATGGAAACGTGTCTATGTCCGTACAGATGAGTTTCTCATACAAGAAATGTGCTTTGTACAGACGGAAACGAGTTTCCGTGAAGTAGCATATGCGTTTCCGAGTTTCTGCGAGTGTCCGAGGGTGAAACGGGTGCCAGACCCGTGTTTCCTGCATCTTAGTTTAATGCCCTTTACAAATTTTTTAGTTAAAACATTAAAAAATCTGCATTTTACGAGAAATTTTATTTTTGCGAAAATGAAAAATAAACCTAGGGTGACCTAGCACATGTTCATATGGCTCAATAATAATGTCTAGTACGTTCATATACATTGACACGTGAACTTTAATAACCTGCTAAGGCCTAACCACCAAAACGACCATTTTAACTTTGGAGAAGCAGGTGAAAAACACAAAAATTACAAGTTGTTTATTCAAAAACATATAATTAACAAGGAAAAAACACCATACTTGGATTGATGTTTTGTGCTAGGAAGCCAAATTCGTTACAAAAAGCTCATGCTGGCACACTTTTTACACTTTCGTGCAGGGTGTGAACATGCAGTAAAAAAGTAAGAAAGGGGCCTTGGAAGGTCTGAATGGACTTCCGAACTATGAATTTGAACAAGTATTTTTTTATCTTTGGTAGCTCACTTGAAAGTCCAACTGAGTGCAACTCAGGTGGTAACAGGTTCATTAGGTGGCTGTCCTGAAAGTTTAATAATGCATAAAATTGGACTAGCCTTAGAAATACAGTCTAACTGAGAGAAAAAAAACCTAAGAAAGATTGAATTCTTGGCAAATTTTCCAGCTCTTATATTTCTTGATTTTAGAGGTAAATTTTATTGATAAATGGATTGAGGAATTGGTTTGGCTTAAAAGAGTATCCTAGCAGAAAACAAGAGTGCTGTAATAAAAATCAGATCTGGAAATTAATTACCTAACAGCAGACGAATACAATAATGCAAGGGGCTTGAAAGTTAGCCAAAGCGATGAAATGAAATTTTAGAGACTAATGCCTATTCTTATGGTAGATGTGTTGATTTTTTTAAAATTTTTTATTTGGACTAGGGGAATCGACAACTGGGGATGGGCTGGTACTCGCTTAACACGGGGTCCAGGGATCCAATCCCGCTACCACTATAAACCTAGGTGTAACCACAGCGCCTGAACCATGGCACACGGGTTAATTTGGGGGGGATTTGAACTCATGACCTTCCATTCACAAACAATTCCATTTACGACTTGCTCTGCCCCCCCACGGGCTGGTAAATGTGTTGATTTTACTTAGCAGTTTGATGTTTTTAACTTTTTAACACTGTTTTATCACGTAAACGTAAATTGCATGCATATAAGTATTTATGAGAGAAACACATCTATGGTAGACACAATGTTTACCTCGGGAAAACTCTCTCACATGTAAAACTTGATAACTTCTCTGGATAAGATTCTTCAACAAGATGCAATGTCACATGTAGTGCCCGACACTAGTTACAAAAACAAAATAATACTATACAAGAAAGGTACAGAATGACGTCTGAGCAGGTGCGCCCAAAGAAAGAAGGAGAGATAATAAGATAGCCCCAAAGATTATGCTTGTTGTGTTCCTCACTTGTCCTCCTATAGATGTGCACATCGCTTGAGAGAGAGAGGGACGTGCTCTTGAAGTTTCCACAGTTAGGTAGGCTTGACTTTTATTTATTCTTTAATTTATTTTCTATTTATCTTTTAAGCTGACATGTCATTTTGCCTTCTAGGGTCAATTTAGCCATTTCATTGGGTTAGTTGTGCTCTTGATTTCATTCGACTTTCTCTGGGACTTCTTAAGAATATACTCCGATGCTACATAAACATCAACACTTCTTCTTGGCATGGAGTGTATTTTTCTTACACAATCTTCAACACTGCTTGTGTTCTAGAAATTCTTCTTCAATGTTCTTTAGGACTGTTATTATTCTTACTTTTATTCTTTTCTTTTAGTTGAGTTCTTCTTGTTAACTTTTGGAATCATCTATGGTCTAAATAAGTTCTGTGTGACCTTTCCATCTTTCGTGATGTTCTCGAAGGCCTAACCACTTCCACGTGGCTACTTTCTTCTTCTTAATCTCAATGTACCCCACTAGCCAAGTATATGGCTATTTGAGCTCTCCAAGTGGTTTGACTGTTTCCTAATAGTATTGACATAACTCATTCGAGTATTTAATAGTCACTGATATTCTCAGAGGCCTTGATTGTTCTCTGATAATCATTTGAGGTCTTGACTATGTCTTTGGCCATGTGGGTGCACTCCCCAAGAAATACTATAGCCCCTGGCTGTTTGATACATGTACCATGACTTGTCAGTATCTGAGTGATGTACCGCTGCATGACTTACCTGTGTTTGAAATAAAAACAACTCCAATATCAAAAGCATGTTCAAAGTCCATTTTTAGGACATTTTTTCTCTGTATGCTCTAATGGATAGTGTAGTGGAGACTTGACATGTGCATTAAGTAATCAATCGAATGGTTTCTTCAATTGACAAGGACATTTTTTATGATGATTTCTTTGAAGAAGAGTTCCTTGTTGCTCATAGATTGGTATAAATGATCTTGTGAAAATTTCAAGGTAATGTGGGACATGGTTGTTGACACCTTTTGTTGTGTTGCCGAGGAAGCGTTTACATTGGTTTCCTTAACAAATTCATTAAATCAAGGGTTAGTTAAACTAATTCCAAAGATTGTTGCTAGAGGTTCAATTGAAGGTTGGAGGTTTATCACCCTTCTTAGCGTCTCTTATAAAGCTTTTGGTAAGGTGGTTGCTCTTCTCACTTGTAAAGTGGTCTCAAGACTTGTTAGGTATGAAGATATAGGGGTTTTGCAGGTAAGATATATTTTGGATGCTGTGGTTTCTACTTGGAAAGCAGAGTGGGCTAGTGAATCAAATTAGCAATACTTTATTATCCAATGTCTCAATTTTTTTTTGGGTGAGTAACTCTCTTTTTGATCAAATCCCCACCATTGTTATCTTGGGTAATGTTGTGCCCCTATTACCACACTAGTTACTACCCTTCCAATATGTCATGAGAGTCGGTGCTAAGATTAGCAACTTCTTAGGAGATGCACCCACTATCACCACAATGCACTCTCCTCTCTCTTTAGGCATGCTCCTTTTTCCACAGGAGGCTTCCGAGTTGGAAATAGAAGTAGCCTTGTAAAGTATAACAATGATGACAATTCTACTATCTAACAAAACCTTACTATTAGATTACTGAATGAGTGCCGCAATGGAGTAAAAAAGATATTCAATAAATACCATGGTTACTTGGATTGGTATCAACAATAAATCAACGAGGAAACAGAGCAAAGAGTTTGAATTGGATCAAGATTAAATTGGCAAATACAAAAAAATAAATATATACACATATTTTGAATTAAAAAAACATTTTTTGTAGATACTCAAAATAGTCATGTCCATATATTGCAAGCTATCATTAGATGTGTTATCACTCCAGGAAGCCACCTAGGGTTATAAGCTAGGTATGCCTGGTAACTTGAGAATTCAATGTTTTTGGTGTTTTTGTAAAGATGGATCAATGGGATGACTAAATCTGAGCATGACATTCAGACCTTCAGTATGATAAATAAATGAAACAGTGCTCTCAAGAATTGATCAATCAGCATATAATATCAAAGGTGGATGAAGAACAAATGTAACCAAACCAATACATAGTAGGGCTCGAGAGACATTTAAGAAACTAATACCAAGCTGTGAGCTAAACAATGCAAAGTAAACATTCACATTCGAAGCTAGACAACACTGATACAGTGAAAGAGAAAATGGAAACTGACATCAAAGCTGAGAGAAGCCTGTGATCTATATTAGCATGAGAAAGCTGAGTACCATAGCAGAGAATTTGCATCGAAAATCGAACCCCTCCAAAGTCTTGGTTCTCAGGCTTTATAGCCTTTACACAATAGTTTTCAGATCCTAAAAATGTGGATCTGATTTAGTTAACTGAAACTAACTGAACAACAATATTAGAAGACTTGAACTAGTCCCTGAAATCAAGGAGATGACATTAAGTAATTCTCCTTCGATTTGTGCTAAGTGCTCGACGCAGAAGAGCTGGCCTTCAAAGGCTTGGTGGACTTCGACTGGTACATAACAGACTTAATCTGGATGATGTGGCAGTCGATCCCTCAAATCAAGGAAATGATAATGTGTTAGTCTTATTTTAGTGTTTGAACAGTTTATGGAATGATGACTAGCCTCTCAATGCCTTTAACTCGATCTGGTGCATAAGAATCGAATGCCTAGAAATCTGGAGTTGATCGCTTCAAAATCTGGATGTAATCTTCTCATACACTTGTTGCCTGTAATTTTGGAAAATTTGGATACTCTGCCCTAAGCCTGATGAATGAAGTGCTGAAGATATCTCCTCCACTAGTTGGAGCATATAACCTGTTCGACTTATAGTTATTAGAACAGAACCACCTGCTTCAACAGCCTTTATTGTTGAATTGCAGATAAGAACAAATTTCTCCCTATCAAGCGGAGTCATGCATCCACTTCCTGAAGCTTCAAGTGGCTCAACGCCAATAGCTTTCTGAACATTGCTATTTACAGGAGATGGACAAAGCATCCCTACTGCTTGTGACTTATTTAAGTCTACCATTGCTACAGAACTTATCCCAGGGCTTGCTGAAGAAGAAGAATTACTTGGCAACTGCAATCCATGGGCACTAGATATGCCAGTTGAAGGCTTGAAATGTCTGTATACTGAAATTTGTATCTGAACATGGAGCAGCTGGATGTTTCAGGTCCTTTCATTGTGTGCAGCATTTTCCTCATGCAGCTTATCAATTTCAGTCAAAGACGAAAAATCTCAAAACAAGATCAAATCGGCTCGATGTAATAATGGAATATCGAGACCCTTTGAATTGACTGTGAGTGCAGGCTGCTCGGAATTTCTGATAAGTAATTCCATAGTTCATTATCGCCTGAAGAAGATCACGCTCGCCTGGAGACCGACAGCTTCATCCACGATGGGAGGACTGGCATTCTCATCAGTCGTGCTCATTTTATCTGTGTTGGCCCTGCGTTTTTGGAATCCTCTGCCAAATGTGATTGCTTTCTTATCACGAATGATGAAACCCTTTTCTATTCCTGGAATTTCGATACAGCTCATCGCTCCTCCTTGTGGCTTCAGCTTCCTTATCAATTCAATCATCAGATCAGATCGATGTGGTGCCTCTATTACTGTCACCACTTCAGAAGAACACTCTGCAACTCTTTCAATACTGAGCAATTGTAAGGCTTGTATGGTTCATGAAGTCTCCATATCGATAAAGTAAGTTTTATTAGCTTCCAGTGGTCCAATTACAACATGGTGAATGTCACCAGAGCCATAAAACATGTATGAATATGAATCGCTATCCCCCCATGATGATGANTCCAGTGGTCTAATTACAACATGGTGAATGTCGCCAGAGCCATAAAACATGTATGAATATGAATCGGTATCCCCCCATGATGATGAAGCATACAACCCCGGAGAAGTTCCATACTCAACCATCGAAGGTACATTAGCACCGTCAGTAATCCATGATACCCGCATCTGGTTCTCTCCTGATTATTTGGTCTGTTTACTGCCCATAATTTTGACAGAAGCAACCTATTTTTATCCTCCCTGATTGCATGCTGTGACAGAGCACCTATCGTTCTCCTCGTGGCATCTTTGTATGCGGCCTGATGGTTGCGTTTTATCTCCTATATTTGCTGAGTAGAATCCCATGTGCATCGGGATATGAAACTAAATAACCGGAAATGGCGCTCAGTGTCAAGCTTTGAATATTTTATTTGTTGAAAAGTTTCTACACGTCATTTTTGCCACGAATTAACTTTTCCACATCACATGATGGAGTGTTCGGAATGTTATATTCTCCATGTCTGCCTTCCTAATTTGTGTGCTCCTCACAGTCAAATTCCATNTCGTGATGAAGAACAGGAAATGGCGCTCAGTGTCAAGCTTTGAATATTTTATTTGTTGAAAAGTTTCTACACGTCATTTCTGCCACGAATTAACTTTTCCACATCACATGATGGAGTGTTCG
>LPNX011046457.1:5816-128752 GCA_001517045.1 Pseudotsuga menziesii
ATAACACCTCCCATTTCTAGAATAGAATTATTCAATTCAATATTTTTCTTGGTTAATCTTGCATTATTTCTTTTGATCTCTCTATCTAAGACCTCTAGTTCATGTATCTACCGTAATAGATGGTTGATTCTCTAAGACCTAGGTTTGCTAGAGGAAGTCTCTGCCATTGGTTCATCTTGACCCTCCCTTGGTGTAGGTGAGGGAAAATCCTCATGTTCTGTTGTAAACTGCTTTGTTAGGTCAAATTCTAGCCCTTCTTCTTCTTCAGAGTCTGAGTAAGGTAGGTTAAGTGCATTTTTACCTTGTGTTGGAGACTCCTCCTCCTTTCCATTGAAGTCTAGATTTATCTTGGTTCTGTTGGTCTTGGGAGTTGGAGAGGGCTGATCCACTGCCACTTGTGAGATGACAGGTCATCTTTTGCCCCAAAAATTTGGCCAAACTGCTGAAAAACTGGGGCTCAGAGATGGATTTGGTTCTCCAAATATATGGCAAATGTGTATAAACCGAAAGAGATTTTTGTATATTGGTTTGTTTTGAGAAAAAAACTCACTCAGGTTTTTGAAATTCATTTTCATTTGTCAGAGATTTGTATTTCAAAAATATATATCAAACAGGGAAATTCTAAGATCCAAAAATTAGGGCTCAAAGATGGATTCGATTCTGCCAATATGCAACACTTGTAAGAAAAGTAAGAGAGGTTATTGTTCTCTGACATGTTAGGAACAAAAAACTCCGAGCGTTTTGCAAAATGATTCTCTAGTCGCTCAGAATCACCGTTTTAAAATGATGCATTTTCATAGTAAAACGCCAATTTCGGTGGCTTGGAGCGCCCTAAAATTTCGGTCTTAGTTGCTGAAAGTATGCTTTTGGTGGCTTAGAGACCGTTTTGAAACAACTCTTAGCCATGAAAACCTGTGTTTTTAGTTTTTGAGCGGGACCTCCTCCTCTCTTCATCTTTTTGAATGTTCTTCTGCGTCTGCAAAATTAACATTCAAACCCTAGGGAAGGATACTACAATGTTGGATCCAGAGAGGGCTTAGCTCAGTGAGAATGCATGCAAGAAATGTGGAATGAATTGAGGAGAGGGTGCTGATTTTGAGGGGACTGATCTGTGATTGGTACTTGAGCAGGGGGACAGTAAGTTCTGATGAGACTCGTGAGATGGTCAGTGCTGTGATCACTTTAACTGGAACTTAACGATTTTTGGTGGTTCGACTACAGTCATGGGATAGGTGGAGGGTAGCTAGGGTTTGGGTCTTTTATCAATCATTTAAGTTTCATAACGACCTCTTCTTTACCAGCTCATGATTTTTTGCAGTCCCAGTCTTTTCGGCGGTTAAGTTCTTGATAGTGGCGCTCTCCTCACGCTGACGTGGTTGATTTTGACGGATGTACTAACCATTTTCTTCTTTTGGAGCTTTCAGTGGTTAAGGTAATCTTGGATTCAGTTTTTTAGCTGCCGAATGCCAGGATTTTCGGTGGCTAATGAACTGTTGAAAAGTTCGCCTTAGCCACTGGAAGTTGCTTTTCAATTTTTTTTATAAAAAACAGAGTATGATGAGCTTTCGGTGGTTAATGTTGTCCCGTGTCCAAATTTTTAGCTGCCCAAAGCTGGGGTTTTTGGTGGCTAATGAACTGTTGAAAAGTTCGTTTAAGCCACCGAAAGCTAAATTTTGATTTTTATGGCAAAACAGAGCACAAGGCATTCCAACTTTGTTAAACATACAAAAATATTTCATAATGCGCCTTGAAATCTTCTTCACTATGCAAAAAATAATTTTTTTGAATTTGACCTATTGAAGACTAATTTATTTGGGAGATAACAAGACTAGAGAAGGTGCAATGGAAGCACATTAGTCTAGAAGAAGCAACCTGGTAATTGGAGAGTCATATGCGGGAAACATATCCAATTTTGTTCCAGGGCAGCTCCGAGGACGGTGAATAAAATAACATCGATGACGATGTTGTATTTAAGGGGGTGTGTATGTCACATACGCCAATTTTGCAAAAACATTCTATGTTTAAGAAGACATTATATTTTAATTTTATTGTAAAGTTTGTTATTAATGACCAAGTGGGGTCAAGGATGATTGTAATTAATTATGTTCAATATTTTATTAATTAATGAATAAAAGAAGAGACAACAACTTAAGGAGATTGTTAAATGAGTCTATACTGGCTACTAGGTGGAATAGACTGGGGTGAGAGCAGATTGACACTTGGAAGCATCCTCAAACCACTTCTATCTATTGCAGGAGGAAACTTCCCTATTTTTATGGTCATGTTCCCCAAGAAAGTGGAACAAGAGTATGTGGCTCATTGAATGAAAAAACTAACCAAAAGACCTAGGCATGCTGATAATTACCCATCGAATTCAGCAGGTGGCTATTCAATTTTACAGAAATTTGTGCACAAGATATTCGATGGAGGGGTAAGACAGAACTGTTTGGAGTGTCAAAGTTGTTTTACTAAACTAGTGCAGTTGTTTTGTTGAGTTCTTACTGCAGAAGGAAAAAGTATTACTGTTGAATACTCTATGGAGTTGCAGGGGTTTCATAACCCATTCTCTCACCCAGTGCTTTCAACCAGATGGACCAGTGGACAGGCTCGGGGGTCCTAAGCCTAGAAGCTAAGCTATCTTAAGGAATTGGATGGGTGGAACGGGCTCCTAGGCTGTTGTCTTCTCTACAAGTTCTCAGGTTCTAAATGTTATTTTGTTTGTCTTATGCAAATATAAGTACTGAAATGCATGTAGTTAAAATAAAATTACTTATATGTTTGGATAAATTGTTCCTGCAACTTAAACGGATTAAACCAGTTTTATTTAAAGGAGTTACTGGTCAAATTTATTAAATAAAGGATTCTAGGGTTAGATTTAACTCGATAGAGTATGATTTTACCTTACTATATTTTTCCACTCGCCTTATGGTGAAGTACTCTAGTACAGTAGGTGATTTAGAGTAATGATTACATTAAGATAAGATGTGTATGAATCTGATCTTTATCTAATACTGTTAGTTTATTTTAGAAATGTTTTAAAGTAAATTTCCGCAACTCTAGAAGTTTTTCCAGTTAAATACATTTGTTTATTTTATTATTTGTAAGTACTATAAGGAATGTTTTATTAAATCTTATTACACAGTTTTTGTAATTGTGACTCAACACAGTATATATAATTTTTTGTAGGGTTTGTATGTAATATTATAAATACATAATTATTAAATTACTATAGAACAGGAAACAAATTGCAAACGAATAAAAATAGATTATATTAACAATAACTAAAATTATAGTAGTAAATTAGGTATTACCCATAAACTAGGATGTTATTTACAGTATTATTAAAACCCTAAACTTTTCCTTACATATAGATTTATATTTTAATGATTACAAATTTAAAACCATAATCAAATTCATGGTTTTCTTTACCACAGAGTGTCCTTTTATAAAAATCTTTAACACACTAGATACTGGTAAAAACAACAAAAGAACCCTTAAAATTTCAGTAAAGTCTTTCTTATCTCATAACTGTATCGTACAAGAACCAAAGTCCAAGTCTTTCTAAGTAATTCTTCAATCAAGCTCAGAACCAAAGTACTCACTGTCAAATTAAAGATTCATTAAAAAACAGTACAAGTTTTTAAAACCCTAACTATTATCCATTAACCATCTTTAATTATAACCATTATCAAGCCATACAGATTATTAAATTATCCAAAGAAACAACCAACAACCTTTCAACCATTAAACCCTACATCTCCGCAGAGTTACTCTCACACAACTCGCCATTAAGCCTTGCACATCCTTCCAAAGGGAACCTCAGGGTATACAACCGAGGCTTACCCGGATTAAGAAGTGTAGTGTTAGCAGTTGATTCCTGTAGTGTGCTTTTAAAATGCATCCATCTCAAGCAGGTTTTTCGACGAGTCTCCACCTGTGACCACAGTTTAAACAAACAATATCTGTTACTGCTACTATCATTTTTTTATTATTATTATAAATAAATCGAAATTACATAAGGAGTTAAGAAGAAATTTATACCTTGTAGTTCTTATGCTCTCGGTCGTGCTGTAGATGTTGTGAAACCCCACTTACACTACACTTAAATCCTTGCAAAGGAAACCCCGAAACAACAACTGAAAGTTGAGAAAACCTTCAAACTCAGGATACAGAGAGAAGTTAGAAAGGAATAACCTGCACAACGTATTGCACCAGTATGTTAGCTAATGTTTTATCTTTTGTTTTTTTTGAATGCACGATTTTTGGAAGAACAGATCGTTTCACAAGAATCTTAACCTTTTTTCCAGCCGATATAACTACCATGTTGTCGACCCGGTAATGTTTACGAACAACAAAAGAGAAATGGTTGTCGAGAAAACCAAAACCAATTTTTTTTAAAACCTTACCCTCGAAATCCTAAAGTAACAACACACGGTGGCCTGAAGTAGCCAAACAGAGTTGGTAACCAGTGTCAAGGCCCGCTCAAACCATGGAGGCATCCATGGAAGGACCAACAGTTAGTACTCCGAAAAGGCCGAAGGCCTGTCGGCTGGTCTCTCCACCTCCTGTAGCAAATTGTCAATAAAGAATAACGAGGGTTTAGGACTGAAGTATTCTTTTCACGTTAGGGTTTTATTTTTACCTCCTCCACTGTATAGCTAACACGTGGTTTCCACCATTAACCATATCTTTTGGGTCTTTGTATATTTTACACGATGCTTTAAATCCCTTAAATTAGGAAAGTGTTAACAACTTTTCCATAGTTAAGTTTTATAAGAGAAAAGCTTGTAAATTAGAATTGAATTTGGGTTCATGCATTTTGTTTGAGTGTAGATAGGAAATTAAAATAAAATTTATGCATTTATCATTAGGGCTTAGTATGTTCTATTTCATATGTATTCTATGATGGGGTTAACCTGTATGCGTGGGTTTTGTAATTTTAAAAGGTGCATGTAAACACATAAGGAAACATGCTACATCTTTAACCATAAAACCCATACTAAGGTGGTTTATGCGTAATTATCTTTTGACTCTTAAAACATAATAAAATTTGAGTTTGGAAGTAAATAACCTTAACAAAAATTGCATTTATAAACATGAAGTTTATGGTAAGGATATAAGTCTTTAATACCTTCGGTAACCAAAAGCTTAAACTTAAATGAGTACCCTAGCAATTATTTTTGTTGATCTAGATAAGAAATCTTGATTTCTGAACTTGAAGTATAGGTCTTACCTGTACAAGACCTGTAAAAAGAACACCAGTTGAATGCGTTAGCTTCAATAAGCTAAGTAAGCCACAGGCACAACCAAGAGCCCCTTCAGTAAGACAAGAAGAACCATTTAGTAAAATATTACTTTCACTAAGAACTTAAGCAGTTAAATTCAATACACTCCATCTCGGACTCAAATAGACTGACATTGCAATTTTCTCTTTTATATATATTAGTAAATGAATTCATGTAGTATCTAGTTTTAGATATTAAGAATGTTAACTGTAGCGGTTATTTGAAACTACTTAGGAGATGATGTAACATTTATTGTTGCATGGAAAAATTTTAAATTTTTATGAATTTTTTGGGTTGTTACATGAATACTGTTGATCATGCCATGCTTGTAAAAATATTAAACCTTAGTGTTAGCTTGGTTCCGTGTATCACTTGTCCTCGCCCATCCAATTTCATCCATGGTAAAACTTATCCTATGACTTAGACTCTTTGAGACTAGTGAAATTGAAGATCAGACTAGTGAAATTGAAGATCCTTTCCCCATTTTGACCTTCTATGCATGATGGATACCATGTTGTTTGTGTCTCAGATCTGAGTTGTGAAACAAAACTTGCTCAATGCTTGATCCTTCTGGTCCAAGAGACCCGGTTGGTGTTGGTTCATGAGCTTGAGAGTTGAGTTTTGAATCCTTGACCTCTCCGGTCGATTTCCCTCGGTGTTTGGTCCTAACTATGGATATTCCCCTTAGTTTCCCAAGAAGTTGTTAGCTAAAACGTGAAGCAATATGTATACCATCACTACATGCATTATGATCTATATGCTATATATTTTGAAATGCAAAGCCCACAAATGAAATTGCAAACTGTGTTTTTAG
Organism: Pseudotsuga menziesii; assembly: GCA_001517045.1. Lineage (NCBI taxonomy): Eukaryota > Viridiplantae > Streptophyta > Pinopsida > Pinales > Pinaceae > Pseudotsuga > Pseudotsuga menziesii. The sequence goes on from LPNX011046457.1 coordinate 11,916, forward strand.
ACACAAATCAAAAGGGGTTATGAAGTGAAATTTTTAAAGGCCCAAATAAATCAGTGGATTAACAAATGCTAAATCTAAATACTGTTGGACATCTTATTGAAATGTAATGATTAATTCCTCACGGATCCTACAGGTTTTGATGTGAAATGGAGTAAGGGACAACTAATTCTAAGTGTGCCCTAGGATCTCTTCACTACAGTTTCTTGTGTACTCAATGCAATGGTCCTAGAAAATATCCTCATGGATATTGATTCTTATCTTGGATTTGATTCATAGACATGATTGTTAAAGTTGAATGGACTCTTTTTATATCAGCTCATCCACTTTTTTTATATTGTAGATCCATTTGGAATATACCACACTTTTACCTTCTTGTTTGGGAACTACTTCCCACGTATTATTCTTCATTATGGATTGGTATTATTCCATCATGGCTTCTACCCATTCTTTATTTTGAACCACTGCTTCAAAACAAGTAGGTTCTTTGTATACAAGATCACACATCAAAGCCACATAAATAGGAAATGGAATTGGCTTCTTGCTCTACCTTGAGGAGCCTTTTGGAGCACCATACCTTTATGCTTCTTGAATAATCTCACAATCCCTGGATAGCTTTATCTTATGGGATATATTCATGTGGGGGGGTTCTTGGGGCTCCAACATATCATGTTTTTTCGTAATCTCGTCATCAAGAGAAGGTACAACTTCTTTCATCAATTTTGCAGCTTTTGGAACTACAACTTCTTCATATGTTTCTTCAAGTTGGAGTTTTATCGATTTACTGAGAGTTGTATCTTCGTCAAAGGTTACATCCTTGCTAATTTCCATATGATTGTAAACTGGTATATAGATTCTGAAGGCATTAGAGACCTCATAGTACCCGACACATGATATTCCTTTCTTTCTGGAACGATCCAACTTTGTTCTTTTCTATTTTGAAATATTAAAAAACACTCGACAACCAAATATCTTGAGGTGACTTACCTATGGTTTCTTTCCTATGAACATTTTTTCAAGGGTTTTGAACCCAAGTCAACTATGGCACATTATGTTTTGGGCATACACTAATGTCCTTGCTGCTTCAACCCATAAGTTCATAGGAAGATCTTGATCATGGATCATAGTCTTCATTGCTTCCATAATGGTTTGGTTCTTCCTTTCCGCAACACCATTCTGTTCTGGATTATAAGGAGTGGTAAGTTCCCTCTTAATACTTGCATCTTTGCAGAAGTTGTTAGATTTTTAACATTAATCTAGCATAACATTAGGATCTTTAACTGAGAGAACAACAAGCACAACAATCAAACACAAGAGACAATGAACACAGTTTTTTTCCTCGGGGAAACCATAAATGGAGAAAACCTTGCAATTTCCTCAGAGATAGAATCAACACCAAAAGTGAAACCCAAAAATAGTAAGATGATCTCCCGACAGCAGTAATCTCTTTCTTCCTTGCCCCAGTGTCTTTCTCTCCTCAGTTATGTGTTACAACTGAGTGTGAGTGAGTGTGTGATAAATAAATAGGCTAGCTCTCTATTTATACTAATTCCCAACTTGACTAAACCCAACTAGGGCCGACTTTTCTAGGTGAGTCTAATAACCCTAGTGCCCCGAAACTGCAGGGAATTTAACTCTTAGACAATAGGAGGGTTACCCACCTTGACTTGACATGACTTGTTTACATTATAGAAACTCCCGATAGGAACCTCGGGGCATGACATGACTCAAGTACATTACAAATACATCCCGAAATAAACATCGGGTTACAATACATAAGAAATACAAGTGAATACATTCCAAAGTTACAATTACATCAACACTCCGTCTTAACTAGGAAGGTATTCTCTCGACACAATTTATCAGCACAAGTCTTCTTCTCTGTATCATCTGGATCATCATTGAGTCCTTGTCATCTTCATCTTCAATTCACCTCTTTCTTCAAGTCATATTTATCTGGATCTGGATCATCACTGGATCTGGATCATCCCTCGATCTAGATCATCTCTGGAGCATCATCACTGGATCTGGATCATCTCTGTTGGATCATCATCACTGGATCTTCACCGGTGTTATCTCATGATTCTTCTTGTCACAGGAAGTTCTACAGAGCCAACCCTTTTTCATGCTGGTTGTAGGCCTAGCCTCCATGTAGGTCTTCTTTCAGCACTTATATCTTACCCTAAGTCCAAATGGCCCGCCCAGCACTTATATATGATCATGCAGGAACCAATCCTATAATCATATTAGAAAGGCACGCCCAACACTCACATCTGACCATGTGGGAACACCTCCCAAAATCCTATCAGAAAGGCCCATCACTCACATCCGTCAACCAATGTCGAAAAGGCTCAACACTTACACTCGGCCATGTGAGCAACCAATCCTCCATGCCGGAAGGCTCTGCACTTACATCTAAAAAGCAATGTCAGAAAGGTTTATAAATTATATTCAACCATGCAAGGAACCAATCCTTCATGCTGAAAGGGATTTGCGCTTACATATGACAACCAATTTCAGAAGGGCTCTGCACTCACATCTGATCATGTAGGAACCAATCCTACAGTCACATCAAAATGACCCTCAGTCCTAGACTAAGCTTTCCTGGTAACTAACCAGGTGCCTCCATTCCAAGAATGGCATTCAACACTGACTTCTGATCATGTAGGAACCAATCCTATAGTCACACCAGAATGGATCAGCACTCATATCTAACATGGAAGGAACCAATCCTCTCACCATGACAAAATGGCTCAACCCTTACATCTGACCATGGAAGGAACCAATCCTCTCACCATGTCAGAATGGCTCTTGGTCTCATCATTTCCCCTTGGAGGAAACCTCGATCTGGAGAACACCAAGCTTCTCCCTGAAGTACTCGAACTTCACCCTAGCTAATGGCTTTGTCAACACATCAGCCATATGTTCCTCCGTCGCAACATACTGGAGCTTCACTGCTCCCCTCTGCACCATATCCCTGATGTAGTGATACTTGATCTTGATATGCTTCGACTTGTCATGGAACACTGGATTCTCTGAAAACTTCACACAACTCTGGTTGTCACAATGTATACAAGTAGCATCCATCTGGAGATGAAATAAATCAGACAGTAGCTTCCGCAACCATATTGCCTCACAACTAGCTGAACAAGCTGTGACATACTCTGCTTCAGTTGTACTCAGTGCCACACATGATTGCTTCCTACTAAACCAAGAGATTGCACCTAATCCCATACTGAAGCAACACCCTGAAGTGCTCTTCCTATCGATGGCACTGCCTACCCAAACTGAATCAATATAACCCTCCAGGTTAATCTTCTGATTTGCCTCATACTTAAGCCCATAATCAATTGTACCCCTTAGGTACCTCAGAATATGCTTTGCAGCAATCAAGTGAACATGTCTCGGGTCTGTCAAGAACTGGCTCAAGGTGTTCACAACAAAGCAAATATTTGGTCTCGTGTTTGTTAGGTACATCAAGGACCCAATCATTTGATGATACATCGTAGCATCAACCGTCTCTGATGAAGCATCACTCAATAGCTTCAGGTTCGATGCCATAGGTGTGGTCATGGCCTTGTAGTCCATCATCCCAAACCTCTTCAGAATCTCTACTGCATACTTCCCTTGTTCGAGGGAGATTCAATTCACATTCTGCCACACCACCATGCCTAGAAAATAATGCATCATACCCAAGTCCTTCATTTCAAACTCGACAACAAGCTTTCTCTTTGTATCAGTAATCAACCCATCCATACTTGTTACAAACAGATCATCTACATACAGTAGGAGCATCACTGGGTTTCCATCTTCAACCTTGTAGTAAAGGTTGGAATCTGCTTTACACTTGGTAAAGCCCAAAATGGATAGAAAGCTGTCAATTCTGCAGTACCATGTCCTGGGTGCCTATTTCAAACCGTATAGGGCTTTCTTCAATCTGCACACATGAGACTCCCTGTCATGTTTCTCAAAACCAAGTGGTTGTTCTACATACACTTCCTCTTCCACTACACCATTCAAGAAAGCAGTCTTGACATCCATTTGGTGTATCTTCCATTTCATCACTGCAGCCAAAGCAAGTATTGATCTGATGGAAGTGTATCTAGCTACAGGTGCAAAGCTTTCTTCATAGTCTATTCCTTCTTTCTGGGAGAAACCTCGAGCCACAAATCTTGCCTTATATTTCTCTATGCTACCATCTGCAGCATGCTTGATCTTGTAGATCCATTTGGAAGTTACAACCGACTTCCCTTCTCGTCCTGGGACAACATCCCAAACATCATTCTTCATGATCGATTGATACTCTTCGATCATAGCATCCTTCCATTCTTTCCGTTATGTCGCTTCTTCATAATTGGAAGGTTCTTCATTGATAAAGTCACATAGTAAAGCTACATATCCGGAGCAAGATCTGGTTCTCTTTCTTTCTCTTTGATTCTCTTCTGGAGCCCCATATTTTTCTGCACCTTGGATAATTTCTTGTACCCAAGCATGTTTCCTCTTTTGAGGATTCTTCTCCTGAGGTGGATCTACATGTCTTTTTGGTTCTTCAAATTATCGATCTTCTTCTTGAATTTCTTTGTTCATGGTTGTATCATGAGTTCTGGGTGCTTCTGCTTCTTCAGGTTCTTCAGCAGGTGTCTTTCTGGATTTGTTGTAAGTTGTGTCTTTGTCAAATGTCACATCCTTGCTGATGTTGATCTTCTTGAATCCTAGGAAGTATATTCTGTAATCCTTCGATCTTTTAAAGTATCCCACAAATATACCCTTCTTTCCTAAAGGATCTAATTTGTTCTCTTCTCTTTTGGAATGTGTATGTACACTGGACAACCAAATATTCTGAGATGGCTGACTTATGGTTTCTTGCTGGAAAAGACTTCTTCAGGTGTCTTATTCTCGAGTACTCTGTGTGGAGTACGGTTCTGTACATACACCGTTTTTCTGGCAGCTTGTGCCCATAGATGCATGGGAAGATCCGGATCATGACGCATTGCTCTTGCAGCTTCCATGATATTTCTATTCTTCATTTCTGCAACCCCATTCTTTTGTGGATCATATGGAGTGGATAACTCCCTCTTAATCCCCGATTCTTTGCATAAGTCTTTGAATTCATTTGATGTGAATTCTCCACCATTGTCTGATCGAAAGGTCTTGATATTCTTTTCTGTGTGGTTCTCGATCAAGGCTTTGGATTCCTTGAACTTGCTGAAAACTTCATCTTTGTTCTTCATGAAGTAAATCCATGTCTTCCTAGAAAATTCATCAATGAAAGAAACATAGTATACATACCCGCTTAGTGAACTTGATGACATTGGTCCGCATGCATCGGAGTGGATGATTTCCAAGATTCCTTTTTCCTTGCTCTCGCTACTTAGAAATGTCTTCTTTGTATTCTTTCCTTCCGCACATCCTTTGCAGACTCCTTCATGTTTTGCTTGAATTTCTGGAAGAATTTCAATAGCTTTGCTTGCAAGTGGTGGTGCTTTGTAATTCACATGTGCAAGCCTTCTGTGCCAAAGTTCATTTGGCTCTATTATGTCATGGATCAATGATTCTTCTAGATGACCCTTCAATTTCTATAATCCTCCTTCTTGTTCTCCAATCACTATTGCATCATCAATAGTCTTTCCTCTTGACCACATGAGGACTTGGCCATCTACAAATGCAACCCTCATACCTTTTTCACTCAGTGCCGATATGGATATAATATTCTTCTTTAGTCCTAGTACGAACAAGACATCCTTCATCTTCATAGACTTTCCGGAGTCTAGCTTGTAGGAGGATTCACCACTACCTTTTATGGGATATTGGTAGTCATCCACAAGTTTCACCTTATGGGGTGAATTATGTTCGAATAGTTTCTCAAAGGATTCCTTGAAACCTGTCATGTGTTTTGAAGCCCCACTTTCAATAAGCCAATCTTTGCTTCCATAGGTGACAATTCCCATGAGATCGGAGATTAGAACATATTCATCTTCACTTGAAGAGTCTTCACTTTCTTGTTTTACTTTCTTTCTGGGAGGATCATCATCCTCAACAGTGTGAGCATGATGTCTTCTTTTGTAGTTCATCTTCTTCTTGGATCCATTCTTATTCATGGGACAATTTCTAGCAAAGTGTCCTATTTCATCGCATGTATAACATCTGAGTTTGGATGGATCCCTTCTTACCGGATTATTTTTCTGATGAGAATGCTTTCCTTGATGATCATGATTTTCCCTTCTTCCTTTCCTGGAGTGTACTGTGAGATCTTGATCTTCACTTCCCATATTTTCTTCTCGAGTTGCTATCCGAGCTTCTTCTTGTGAACATTCTTCCCACAGTCTACTAAACTTGACTAACTTCTTCCTAGAACAGATTCCTTGGATGAAAGAATCCAATGACCTAGAGAGGCCATTCAAGGTTGTCATCACAATTTCTGCATTCTCCACTTCTTCATCTACTGCTTCTAGTTGTTCTTTGATCTGGGAGACCCTTGTGAAGTATGACTGGATGGTCTCCTCATTCTAGATCTTTACAGTCTTCAACTGGTTCCTTAGAGTCATCTTTCGATTGATGTTCTTTCTTTCAAACAGTTTGGTTAGGGCATCAAACATAGCTTTAGGTGTCTTGAGGGAGGACACCTGTGGTATGAGGTGATCCTTAATTGAATCAGCAATGATCCTCTTTTCCATAACCAACTTCTTCTTATGTAAGGCCTTGGCCTCATCTCCCTCTGGAATTGGAACCTCCTCACTGATATAGGAGTCCAACTCATTTTCTTCCAGGACCAGGGAGATCCTATAATTCCAGGCTCGAAGTTATCATCTCCCTCAAGCCTTTCATCAACCTTGGTATGATGATACATATTAACTGAGAACCTCAAATGTAAATACAAAATATTTAGATTTTACCGGGTCAAGATGTCGGATCTAGATTTGGAGCTGAAATCTTGCAGTGCTGGTTCAGGAGTAGATTAGGGTTTTGCTTTTTCAAAGTTCTGTCCAACCAAATGCTTTGAATTTTATCCCTAACTTCTATTTTGGGGAGGAGATCAATCCAGGCCTGGGCTCACTGAAAAATTCCACTTCTGTGAAAAGCCTTAATTTTCGGCAGCAGTGTCGGGTCCAAAACTGAAAAAACCTCATAATTGGATTCTGCTTCGACATAAATATGCGCCCTAGGGAGGAGAGTTATTCCACCCTTCTTTTGCTGAAAATCTATGGAGAGAGATCCACAAAGTAGGAAGCCCTAGTTCTCGCAGCTGCACAATGTCTTCTTCTCAGGTTAGCTCTGATACCATGTTGGATTTTTAACATTAAGCTAGCATAACATTAGGATCTTTAACTGAGAGAACACCAAGCACAACAATCAAACACAAGAGACAATGAACACAGTGTTTTTCCTCGAGGAAACCTTAAATGGAGAAAACCTCGCAACTTCCTCAGAGATAGAATTGAATCAACACCAAAAGTGAAACCCAAAAATAGTAAGATGATCTCCTGACAGCAGTAACCTCTTTCTTCCTTACCCCAGCGTCTTTCTCTTCCTCAACTATGCGCTACAACTGAGTGTGAGTGAGTGTGTGATAAATAGAGAGGCTAGCTCTCTATTTATACTAATTCTCGACTTGACTAAACCCAACTAGGCCTGACTTCACTAGGTGAGTCTAAAAACCCTAGTGCCCCGGAACTGCGGGGACTTTAACCCTTAGACAATAGGAGGGTTACCCACCTTGACTTGACATGACTTGTTTACATTATAGAAACTCCCGATAGGAATATTGGGGCATGACATGACTCAAGTACATTACAAATACATCCCAGAATAAACATCGGGTTACAATACATAAGAAATACAAGTGAATACATTCTGAAGTTACAATTACATCAACAGAAGTTTCCAAATTCATTTCAAGTATACGATCCTCCATTATCTGACCTGAGTGTCTTGATATTTCTTTCTAAAATATTATGTACCAGGGATTTGAATTCCTTGAACTTTCCAAACACTTCATCTTTGATTTCAAAAAGTAAACCCAAGTCTTACGATAGTAATCATTAATGAATGTTACATAATATGCATACCCACTTAAATATGTTGATGGAATTGGACTACATACATCTGAGTGTATACGTTCCAATATTCCTTCCGACTTAGTGTTGCTCTTCGAAAATGTATTCTTTATATTATTTCCTTTCGCACATCCTTTACATACTCCTTCATTATCAATCTTTAGATTTGGTAGACCTATGACTACCTTTCTCACATGTGGTAAGGATTTGTAGTTTATGTGAGAAATCCTTCTATGCCATAGTTCACATGGACTTGTAGTATCATGGATGAATATTGCTTCTAAGTGACCTTTTAATTTATACAGGCCACCTTCTTTTGTCCCAATGACATATGCATATTCTAGATATTTTCCTCTAGGACACACAATAACTTCACCATCTATAAAACATATTCTTCAACTTCTTCTTTTCCTAAATTCCTGAGAGGTTCTTCTTCTTCTTCAATTAAATGAGCATGATGTCTTTTGTTATTATTCCTCTTATATTCTTCTTGTTTTGTTGGACAATTGCTGGCAATGCATCTTATCTTATCACAATGGTAACATTGATAAGAGGAGAAATCCTTCTACTTGTAATCTCCCTTTTATTCTTTTGAAACTTCTTAGGAGGATAAGACCCCTTATGAGTTTCCTTATTGAATTGATGTTTTCCTTTTCTTCTCCTAGTATGAGTAGCTAGATCATGGTCATCATCTCTAAGTAGTGCTTCTTGGTTAGCTACTCTAGCTTCGTCTTGAACACTTTCTTCCCATAGGACATCAAATTGTAGGATTTCCTTCCTTGCACAGATTTCCTGGATGTAGGAGCCCAATGGTATAGTAATACCATTGAGAGCTGTCATTACTAGTTCAAATTCATCAATCTTTTCTTCAATTGCTTCTAGTTGTTCTTTGAATTGAGAAACCCTTGTGAAGTATTCTTGGATAGATTCACCCTTGCTCATCTTTTTAATTTTGATTTGGGCTCTCCAATTCATCTTTCAGTTGATGTTTATTCCTTCATACATTCTTGATGGGGCATCAAACATTTCCTTAGGTGTACCCTTGGAGGATACTTGCAGAATCAAGTGATTCTTGATAGAATCTACTATGATCCTCTTGGCTCTAATGATGTATTTCTTACACTTTTCCTTTACTTCATCTTCTTTGGGATCCAACACAACTTCCTTAAATAAAATTTGCAAGATCATTCACTTCTAGAATATTCACTTAAATAAAAGTTTTCTATGCCTTCCAACTTGTCATCAATCTTAGTGCGCGAAGACATCTTGTCCCAGAGAAAAGAAAATGAAAAAAATGAAATTTATCAGAAATGAAAAAAATTACTTACCAAAATATACACTTGACTAAGGTGAGAATGCTGGTACAGTCAGTTTCTGAAGAATCCAAATTCTACCCTTGAAACTGGACTTGCAAGATTCTGAACTGCAGTTTTTGTTTCCGTTTCCAGATTTCTAGCTTTTTGGTTCCAAACCAAACTAGGGATTTACTTTATGGAGTATATTCCAACAGAAAAATTCAATCTTGGTTCCAAAAGATGCGTCGAGGAAGGGCACACTTCCCTATGTTAGTTGCACTAAAAAATTCTTGTTTAGTAGAAAACCCTAATTTTCTTGTCCAAAGAAGGAGGGAGAGATTTACCCAGGGAAAGCTACTTTTTTCAGGATAGCTCTAATACCATGTTAAGTTTGATATGCTACTATATCTTAATTCCTAACCTCATACACACTTAATACATTTTCAAAATAACAACATAAAAAGGATCACTGAAAGAAACACAATCACACGGTACACATCAATGGGAAACCAAAAGGGGAAAAACCCAGCAAAACTTCCTCAATATAGATTACCAGACTGAAATGACCAAATAACAAGGTCTCGCAAGAGATAAGGAGACCGAACCCCAAGCATACGAGCCAAAATACCAAAGACACTTGTCCTCATCCTTCTCTGTCCTTCCTTCTTTCTCTCTCTTGCACAATACATGAGTGAGTGTGTGTATAAATTAGGGAGGGTGCCTCCCTATATATACTAAAATTATAACTGACAATTTAACCTAACTGGGCCGACCTATCAAATTGATAGGGTCGACCTACCTAGTAAAACTCACAATAATAATTATATTATTCTTTTCGTGGTACTATTGACCCGACTTACGACGAAGGGTTTACCTCATGAATTTTACATGAAATTTTACATTAATGAAGTCTCCCGAAGGAGGAATAATAATAATGTAAAGTACAAGTAGAATATTCTTTGAAGTTACATTATCTCAGCATTCCAATGCAGAACCGATCCCTCAAACACACTCCTTATCTACCATAGGAAACCAATTAAGGATACCACCTGCAAATATCCAGATATTACTAATAAAGACGAATTGAAGGTGTCCCTTCTTATAATTATCTCATATGATAATTATCTTTTACCTCTGTGTCATTTTTAGATGGCCTATGTTTGAGTTGAGATGGTCTCTTAATCTCAAAGAAGCAATGGAACCTATTTTTTCTTTATAATCCTTATCCTGTCAGGCATATATCCATAATATATTTAGACTTGGAACCTTTATAGACATAGTACATATATTCAGTCTTAGTTCTCTCAGCCTTACAACCATGTACAAGTTTATCATTTTTTGGTTATCATGTTGTAGTGTTCAAAAGTTTATTAGTTTAAATTTTATTTTATTGATGGAATTTTGGAAATGGGACTAGTTGGGCCTTTCTAATAGTAGATCATACTTGATCTAAATTGTAACCACTCTAGTCTTAGAAAAAGAATATTCTAAAAAAGTACACTTTAGAAGTTAATAGAAAAATGAAGCAATACTTTATTCTTATGTGATGCCTAAGTAAACTTAATTAGCTTCTTTAAAATAAGTACTTTTCATCTTTATAAAATTGCAACTTTGTGCATTATATGAATACTAAAAACTAATTATTTAATTATAACTTTCTGCATGAAATGTAAATTTGTTATAAACTATGCTCATCAACTGCTTGAATCTGAAAAATAATACAACAGAAAAGCTAATGACTAAACATTGAAATCCTATTGTTTTATGTATAGTTAATAAAAATTATGAAATATATACAGGTTAGTAAAACATAATGAAAGAAATAATATTTACGGTCTAAATGTACATATTTTGTAGTTTGCAAAATTTGAAAAAGTATAAAATCAACAGTAAAATTGAATAATAGAACTAGATAAAAGACATAGATATGCTCAAATAATATTTTTATTAAAGGTGGAATTTGAATGGTCATCAAGTACAATAGGCCATGACCAATTCAATCCATAAGAGCATGAGGTTTGTCAGAACCTACACAACTCTCAACATTCTAGGTTCACCAGATCAAAATGAGATAGCTGGAGTACTCCCTGCTCAGATTATGCTAATGGTAACCTACACACATGAAGACGTTAGTCATGAAAATATTGACAGGAAAGTATAATTCATGTAGGAAAACAAAATATACCTATGGTATAAGGAAATTTATCCTTCACCCTAATCAATGGACCTGAAATGTAGTCTTACCTGCTATCTCTACCTCTAAGTCTCATGGAAAAATGAGTATGGAAAGGAAAATGAATAGTGTGAAACCTAGGAGTACCCACCTCTTACTTCCAGCAGAAGATGTTTTTTGCGAAAACTTCATCATGGTTTTAAAGGTTTCCCACACATGTTTGCAAATCATTTGAGGGAAGGTGAAGTGTTTCAACAACCACCAAGATATCTAAAGTCACTATGTATTTTGGTATTTTAGTTCATTTATAGCGAAGGTGGACTACAAGAAATCATTTTCCACCCCCAGATAAGATTAGAAGTGTTTTGGGTCTTGAAAGTAGTGTTGACATTGTGGTCATTGCTTTAATATTCATCATTCGATACTCTATTTTTGGGGGTTAATTATTCTCACCATGTGCTAAAGCAAGTTTTTTATTTTTGATCTATATGTACATTATGATATATGATAGTGATGGAAAATATAAAAGGGCAATAGTAAGCACCAAATATTTTTATACCCTTTTAGATCTAGTTGATGATCCTGAGTCATAGATAAGGAACAATATTTTGAAATCACCTGGAAATTTAATAATCTTCTAGATAATTCTACTGAGGATCTACTAGTATTATAGAATGAATTTCAACATGTTTTCCATTTTTCTTTTATGAAACTAATTTCGACATGGTAGTTAGATGAAAACTAGGGCCATAAATTGGTCAAAATGTCACACCACTCTCTACATATTTATTATACCAGGATAAAAGGATTTAGGTGACCCCCCTCCATGTTCCATGTTCATATCATAATAACATGAATTAAATCTATAAAAATAAATTGTTAATTACTTCACGGAGTACCAAAGTAGCATAGAGAATCTACCCCTCAATAACTCGCACTCCTAGAAGGGTCATTATTTGATACATTGTTCTGGCCTATGCATTATAACACCCATCATTTTGTCATAGTGTGTCATTTAATTTACACTCGGCTACATATTTATCTTATTTCTCAATTGTCATAAGAGTTTTTATTTCTTAATCTTTGTCTTTGGGCTCTTTTCCTTGTAGCTCATATAATTCTTGGCCTCTTAATGAAAGCCCTTTTTTATCTAAAAAAATGGTTGAAGCCCTATCTCGTGCAGGTTAATCACACACACATTGAGTGAAAGAGTGTCTTGGAATTTATATTATTCATATAAGAATAAACCTAGTGTAATCCTATGCTTGTTACTTCTCTTGTATAGGGTTTCACTTCCTTTCGCATCTCCCGTGACTTGAGTTGTTTTTCATAAAAAAAAAAAAATTATCTTTTCCTTCAACCTTCAACGGTAGTATTCCTTCATGTAGATGAATTATTACTAACCCATAGGAAACTTCCTCATTTGAAAAGTACTTTCATTCCTAGGTTGACCATTGGACAACTTTGTCATTGTACGAAATGACTGTTTGAGCTTGCTTCTGGTGTTGTCAATGTTTTGGTGATTCTATTCTTATGTTTGTCACTTGTTCCCTAGGAGTGTTAGGGTTTTGTTTCCTATGATTTCTTCTTGAGAATGACACACCTAGGTTGGGAATATTTTGCATAGGTTTCCATCCCTATGTATATGCTCATAGCTCTTTACCTTTCTGATCTCCCTCCTCATGTAGGAAATAATATTGTTGTGCATTGTTTTCCAGCGGCCTACTCGAATGTTTATTTATAATGCCCATGTCTTAGTGTTATTGTTTGACTAGTCTAAAATAGGCATGCATATGCTACATGTTAGTCCTTGAGGCATACTAAGACGAAGGATAATATGTTCCATGGCATGATGAGGCTCAAAATTTAAATATGTTAGAGCTAAACATGTATGGACTAAGATGAATGTCATAGTTGATTTTACTACACCAGGTAGATCACACATTTATGGACTTCCCTTTCATTCTGCAAACTCCTTAGACCCCATGGACTTATATTATACTTTGATGTTCCAATATCATCCCTAAAAAACACTTGTTTATTCATGTACACGACTTTTAAAGCTATACTTGCGTGTACAAGCGACTTTTGACCTCAAACCCGTGTACATCGGGATGTGTGCATAAGTCCAAATACTTCTGGAGTTTTCCTCATATGAGTCCAAATAACTTGACTCTTGGCCTTCCAAATGCCTTGAAAACGCTCAGATTCAACCCTCCATTACCTCTTTGGAGTGCTATATAAGGAACCCCTTGGATACATTGAAGGAAGACAAATTGAAGAGCAAGGAAACTATAGTCCATTGTTGCCTCAACTTTGCTTATACTTGAGTCTGCATCCCTTTGTACCTTGGAGCACACAGTGGCATTCCCAATCTTGCCTTTGCTTTGTGAGCTTGCTATCGAGAGATGGAGGATTGAAGTGGTGGAGGCCCAGGTGGAGGACTCGGTTTCTCCGGTTCGCAGAAGTGCCGACAGAGTTTGTCACTATTGTATCTCTGATTTATCAATAGAAATATCTTTTCCTGTCCAATTCATGTGCATTTTAAATATGAATATTGAATCCATGGATGTATTTAAGCGGCTTATACATGGTTGATTATATATGCTAGAATAACTATAACACATTTATATATATCATGCTTGCTTTGTTTATTGTTGTTGAGAGAAAATTATAATTGCAATTGCATTGGAAAAGCTCAACGGGGATCTACTTCAACCGTCCGGAATAAGGTGCAATTCGATATCTCTTAGTGTTATATTTGCTTACTATTCTTGCATATTGGGAAATATTGATTTCTGACGTCATACTGTCTATTGTGGTACCGCTAAGCAATAGGAAGTTTCTCTCTGTAACAATGAATGTCGATATGAATAAGAATTATGTACAATCTTCACTCCTATGCTTCTTGTGGTGATGACATTCTTCTACATCAGTTGTTGAAGCTTCATGTTTCCTTTTGTTTGAGCTTGGACATTTGTTTGCATAGAGACCATATTTCTTGCACCTGAAGCATTATACTTGTGATAGGTCCTTCTACTTTTCTTATTGATATGGAGAAGGGTTTGTTCTTCTATCTTGATGCTTATGGTGGTGAAATTTTCTTCCCTTTCCCTTGCCTTTCTTGGCATGGGCCATGACTGCTTAATTCTCCTCAGGTTGAGGGCCATGAAGTCTTTGTATTGCTACAATATTTGTCTCTTCCTGAGTGCAATCTTCCCATAATCTATCAATTTGGGAAACTGGGTGCGTCCACTAATGGTTTGGATGAAAGATTCTCTAGATGGTGGAAGCCCATTTAGCCTAGTCATGACAAGCTCCTTATCTTCAATAGGTTCTCCACTGGATGTAAGCTTGTCCCTAAGTTCTGTGATCCTCATGAAGTATGAGGATATTGATTCAGAATTGACCATATTCATGTTCGATAGTTAGTTCCTCAATGTGAGAGTCATATTGATGTTGTTGTGCTCAAATATCCTCCTTAAGGTTTTGAACATCTTCCTAGTTGTTTTCTTTTGTGAAATTTGAGGAACCAACTGGCCTTTAACTGAGTCCACTAGTACATTGATGCTATTGTGATCAAATATCCTCCTTAAGGTTTTCAACATCTTCCTAGTTTCCTTCTTTTGTGAAATTTGAGGAACCAACTAGCCTTTGACTGAGTCCACTAGTAATCTCCTAGCTCGGGCACCATTCTTCCTCCACTGGGACTTATCTTCTTCAGCTTTTGTTTCTAGGAAATTCTCATTGAAAAACTTCAAAAGGTCATTTTATTCCAAGATGAGAACTCTATACTTCCAAGAGATGAATTTTAAGGCTCCATCAAGACAATCTTCAACCTTCATTCCAATCATCTTGCCTGTAGATTTAAACCAAAAAACCCTAGCATGGGCTAGGTCAAAAATGAAAATTGTACCTTTGTGAAACTAACCTCACTGATATATGCGCCCTAGTAGGTGAGTTGAGAGAAGGTGAGGTCAAGACAAAACTATGGACTAATCAGCTCACAACTTGAAACAATAATTTCTACAGTAGCCGCAGCAACGAAATTAGGTCAAAAATGAAATTTCTTGAAATTTGATTCTTCATTCACCGGAAGATGCATCTCCCTTAGAGTGAACTTTCCAAGTCTCTTTTTCTTCAAAAATGCTGAGATAAAGCCTTTAAATAGCAAGCCCTAGTTCTCAACAATGGCTTCTTCTAGAATTGCTCTGATACCATGTTAGATTTTTACAAGATTACAATAGTATAACTTTATTGCAAATAACAATAGGATCTCTAGAAGAAAGACAAAGCACATAAACAAAGAACACAGGAGTTTATCCTGGAAAACCCAATAAAAAAAACACAACAACCTTCATATAGAAATGATCAATCCTGAGAACATAGTACAAGAAAAGAGAGAAACAAGAAAATCTCTCTAATGAAAAACCCAAGAAAAGACTACTTCTCATTGCTGGAGCAAAACTCTCCTTGACTAACGAATTCGCTTGCTTGGAGGCATGTCCAAATGAGGCGCCCAACCTCTCTATTTATACACTTTACAACACTAACATTTAACCCTAACTGGGTTGACTTTTCTAATTGATTGGGGCCGACTTCGCTTGGAAAGAAATAATAAATAATAAATAATAAATTATTTTAGTTATTTTCTTATATAAAGTTCCCCCAAGGTTTACATTGATTCTTTCAAGGGTTTACATGAATGATTACATCAGTATGATCTCCTGTAGGAGGTACAAAACAATATAATAAAAATACATTAAGAATAACTTCCAAAGTTGCACAAAATCCAACAACTCGGATATATTGGAGAAGGTGAAATGAAATTGCATGGGTATATAGACTCAGATTGGGTTGGGAATGCATCCGACAGGAAGAGAACCTCAAGGTGTTGCTTCAGTTTGAGATCAATGAAGATATCCTGATTCAACTAACAGTAGACTTACATGGCACTTAGTTCAGAAAAGAAAAAGTATATGGCAATGAGTACAACTAGTTGTAAAGCCATCTTGCTTCGCAAATTTCTAGCAGGTTTAACTAATCAAGAGTTGGATCCCACACTGAATTTGTATGATAATCAAAGTTGTACCAAACTCTCTAAGAATCCAATTTTTTCATAACAGATCCAAGTACATTAAAATTAGGTATCACTTCATTCAATAGGTTGCAGATATTCTGAATAAGCATTCAAAGACAAACTTGGATTGGTGAAGAATTTCTTCCTTGCTAAGAGGGAGTGTTGATGTTTGTAGCTTAAACATGAAATTCCACGTAGGCTTACTGTTAAACATGTGTGAAGTCATCGAATTCAAATCTATTTTGTAATTCACTTTATTAATAAAGTGAAATTTTTAAATTTTGTTGTTGAGTCTAAAATGAAGAGCATTTTTAATGCATTAGTGATTTAAGCTAATCTCAACCACAGATATCACCGTGAGATGAGGGTTTTCATATATTAGGACTTCAGCTAAAGTATAAAGGAAGGTCAAGGTAAAGGGTAAATATACATTTATTATTCATGGAGACAGTTTTGTCCAAAGAGGAAGAAAGAGGCTGAGTGAGAGAGAAAAACAAAGCAGCAATGAGAAGATCGATCTACAGCGATTGCGGGTTGAAAAATACAGTTGCAACAATGACTCTATACAATTGTGTGGATTTTCATACAATGTGCAGACATATCTATACAGATATGTGCAGCCATATGAATACAAACGCACCAGAGCATCAGTCTTCTCAGGTCTGTTTTGACTTTTTTCATATTTTATTTATCAACAGGTATAAGAAGCTTGTTTTGAGCTATCCTTGTTTTGAGCATTTAATGATAAACAGATTTGAAGGACATATTTTGTGTATTGTGCTTCTGATGTTTATTTCCAACTATATGTGTAATTGTTGTTGCATGTTAGCAAAAATTGATTTTTGTGGTTGAATTAGTTCAAATCTAATTTATTTAATCAAGTGAAACATAGGACGGCAGTCACCTAGTGCCTGGGAATTTTATATAAGTCGAATCCAACTATAATGGTACAATGGCCTAATAAAAAACAATTTATGCAACAATGAAAAATATGGGAAAGAGAATAATGTAGACAAGTGTGCTTAAAACTATTTAAACCAAAGTTTAACAATACAAAAGTGGATGTGCACTAGACCCAAGGGTTAGCTCAATCAGTCAGTGTGACTATTGCCAAGACATTGTTGATAATTAAGCACATTGTGCAGGTCCTCTTTTCAATGTACACGAGGTTGGGTGCACTAACTATACATCACCTACTTTACGTTTCGTACCCTCCTTGGAATGTGGGATGTGCCTGAGAGTTAACCAAGGATTTATTTCCAAGGAAATTAATATAAAAAATAAAAAGTGGATGTGCATTAATAACCAGTTAATCAATTCAAGAGAAAATATTTTTATGTATAGTTAAAAGTTTGGAGAAAATTCAAATTATACGTCATCATAACACACATAAAATAAGAGAGAATAAAATAAAATAAACTACATAAAAGACAAAACATGCCTAAGGATGCCAATTGAAGCTCTAGGATTTGATTGCCCACAAAATTAGAAAATGGCTCATTAAGACAATTCCTCTCCTTGACCCTAAAGATAGGCAACTTGTTAATGCTCACTTCACAAATGACACCCTCATCACAATCCTTGAGGAGAATGAATTGAAGGATGATACTTTGGAGAGTCTAAACTTTTTTATAATGTATGGGTCCAAAATTCAATGGGCTGAGACGAATGCTACAGGAAATCCCCCAAAGATATTACTTAATGGTTATCATGGATCCAGCTTTCTAGGCATTCACTTTGTGTTCCAAGCATTGCCAAAAGAAATTGTGGGAAATGGTTATCTTGATAGTGGATAAAAGGAAGCAAAATGGATGTCTAATCCCTTGAGCCTTGCTTGTCGAGTTTGAAATCTGCACTAAGATTTGGGTTGCAACTGTTGTTTACTATTACAATAAGGTTCCCATAACTTCCAAAGAATTGAAAAATCTCTCCATAACTTTATTTTGGGAAAATATTTAAGATGTTAAGTTCTTTCATAGAGTTAATTGGAACCTTTCTTACACACTCGAGGATCATGGTGTAATGGCGATCATCAAAGTGGCCATTTAAGCCCATATCCAAGCATGTTGGTTTTTTAGTACCTCATAAAGTTTCCAACAAAGCACCATTAATGACGGCAACAAGGATAGAAGATTTGGGTGCATGCAAAGAAGGTATTCCAACAGATATTCCACACAACGGCCTTAATAACAATAGCAATAGTATGCCCTCCTTTGGTAGATCCATGAAACAATGAATGGGGGAACAAGGGCATTTAGAGAGAGAGAGAGAGAGAGAGAGAGAGAGAGAGAGAGAGAGAGAGAGAGAGAGGGCATAAGCATGCACCATCAACTCAATACCAATTTGGATGTCATTTCATATTTAGCAGTTAAATTCTATTTCCGAGTTTTGCTTTATTTAGTAGTTGCATGCATAGTTAATTAGGGCACTTTGCATGTGGGAAGGTTCCAAGACTAGATAGGATTACAAATCCCTAGAAGAGAGAGATGCATGCATGGATACTAGTACTATCTTCTCATGGGCACACTTTCCTAGGAATAGATCTTTCATAAAAGGTTGAGGGCACTAATCTCAAGCCTAAGAATAGGTATAAGGTTTAGGTTTCTTGCAGTTAAGGCACTAGTGTGCATGAGTCTAAATTCATCGTACCTTCTTCCTACTCTATATAGGAGAAGGTCAGGGTATAGGCTTATTGAATATTCATTTAGTTTTTTAGAGTAGGTAGCAGTGTATGAAGAGTAGAGTTCGAAGCTTTAAATGTAATGCATGTTTTCAAGAGTAATAAACAATAATGTGATTTGAGTTACAAATCTACGTACTTGCTACTAATTTCTTCAGTTTGATGTGTTTCAGTTCCTAGTAAAAATCAAATTGCATCTTTCATACGAAGTTGTGTTTTATGTTTTCCTAAGTAGGTAGGTTAGAAATTAGATTAGGATTTTTACCATGAGCTTAAGAATTTTAACATGGTATCATGATGATGTACAAATCCTTCTACACTTCCATGTATGGAAAAATCAACCTTGAAGGAAAGAGAGTTTTTAAAGGGATTTGATGGGAAATATGTCTAGGCTTTAGTGACTAAAGAAAATCTATGCCAATGATCAATGCATGGACTTGAAGAGGGTTGTGGAGTGTGGAACCCTTAATGTTGATCCAATGAGTAGAAATTGAAACTTGTTCAATGAATTTGTAGTAATGGCTATTACCTATGGCTATATCTAAGAGAGTCACCTATGACAGGATGCCTCTAACATTGTGTTATCGAAGTGCAGACTACAAAACCTCCTCGAAGCAATGAACACTTGGTACCTTGAAGAGGAAGAAATTAAACCTCCTACAAACCCCAAAGATATGACATAGTACAACTATAATGAATGAATGGGAAATAAATCATGTTGGATTCGGTGAAGGATCATGTTAATGCTCATGTAAATGGAAAGAGCACTTCCAAGTAGATGTATGATTCCTTAAAAACCTAGTACCCGAATGCAAACATATCCAGAGAGATTCTCTTAATGAACAAGATTAACACAACCTAGGTGTGCAAGATAGATATAGTAGCTAGCTACTTGATGAAGCTAGCAGAGTTGAGAAACTAGTTGGGGACAAAGTCAAATATGATGAGCTATCTTGAACACTTCTAGAAGGTTGAAATTCATCTTGGCACAACTTTGTTGAGGTTATTTGTGGTCAGGAGAAGTTACATGACTTCTAGAGTTTGTGGGATGCTTTCACTAGAGAGGAGACGAGACTAGAGAAAGTCTCAACTACTAAACGGTTAAGGATGATGGAACCTAGCCCTCATCAATAAAGTGAGGAGAGGGAGATAGAAAATGAGGATTTGATTGCAACTGATGGTAGTATGGAAGAGTACCATAATAAGGTTGTTACAAAAGGATTCTCTTAGCAAGAGGTAGAAAACCTAGATCATACTCTTACTTAAGTTGTTGGAGGACTCTCCTAAGAAGAGGGAGTTGCCTAGATCGACCAATGCATGCACAACCATTTTCGGATTTCAGCGTCAATAAGATTGTACTTACACTAGGTTGTTTTGATCTTAGTACAAATTTAAATTCATTATTGATAAATATAACACCCTTATCTTGGCCTTGTATACAAATGCGTTAATTATTATCATAAATTTTGAACAGTTCATGATGTGGTGTGAGAAAATTTTAACCAATGAAGATGGCATGAAGGAAAAAGGAGGTTGGCAAGTTGTTGATGCAATGTTCCTTGTACAAATGGTTTTTACCTTAAAGAATCTAAACAATGCTCAAAATACAAAAGAAGTAATTATCCAAATCCATGTTTCTTCAAGTTTGTTGATGGTCAATTATTTGACCAAGCCCCTAGTAACAGACAGACTCCAAATGTAGAGAAAGTATCTTGTGTTTGGAACAAAACACTTTCCTAGGTAAGAAGTGTTGGATTTTTTAGCACCTTGTAAAGTTTCTAGAAGAGTATCATTAATGGCATCAACAATTGGAAAAGATCAGGGTACATGTAGAGAAGATACTCAAACGGATATTCCATACAGTGGCCTTGATAACAACAACAACAATATTGCCTCCTTCAACAAATCCATGCAACAATGAACGAGTACACAAGAACATTTAGAAGAGAGAAATAACATATGCATTCCAAAGCACGCACCATCATCAATTTAATTCCAGTTTAGATGTTCTTTCATATTTAGTCGTTTAGTTCTATTTCTAAGTTTCGTTTTAGTTAATAGCTACATGCAAAGTTAACGAGTGACATAGAGGGCACATGCATGCCAAAGCATGTACCATCATTAATTTTATTCCAGTTTAGATGTTCTATCATATTTAGTCATTTAGTTCTATTTCTAAATTTGGCTTTAGTTAATAGTTGCATGTAAAGTTAGTTAGGGCGCTTTGCATGTGGAAACGTTCAAAGAATAAATGAGATGTGGATCCCTAGAAGAGGGAAATGAATGCATGCATGCATGCATATTTTAACTCTCCTCTAGTGGGGCACTTTCCTAGGAATAGATCGTTCATGCAAGTTGAGGGAATTAATACCAAGGCCAAGAATAGATCTAGGATTTAGGTATATTTCAATTAAGGCATTGTTGTGCATGTGTCCAAATTCATCATACCTTCTTCCTAGTCTATAAAGGAGAAGGATTTATTCATTTGGTTTTTACGAATAGGAAGCAATGGGTGAAGGGTAGAATTTGAAGCTTTTAGTATAATTCTTGTCTTCAAGAGTAACTGACAATAATGTGATTTGAGTTTTAGCTATGAGTACATGTTGCTACTTTCTTCAACTTGATATGTTTCAATTCCTAGTAACAATTAGATTGTAGTTTTGATAGAGATTTAAGTAATTTGTTTTCTTGAGGAAGTAGCTTAGCAATCAAACTAGGATTGTTACCATGCACTGAAGAATATCAACAAATCCTAAGAAGAAATGGATAGCCAAAAGATGCTCCTGTGAAACTATATTAGTTGGGTAAATCCTTTTGGTAAGAAGTCATGGTTGGACTTAAATCTACAAAATTTGATTGTCACCTCAATCATGGTTAAAGTCAAGGTGGCTTATCTATAGGGCCTAGGAGGCTATCAACCCTTACTAAATTGGAAAGGTAGAGGGTTCAAATTAAGCATGTATTTATGAGAATTCAATCTAATCGTTTCCAATACCCTAACACAAAGGCAAAGACTCAATTGTTAAAATTTTGGGTTAGATTAGGGTTTTTCAAAAATTAACAACTTTGCACATCACTTCAGTCAACTACTTAGACGAAGTAAATGTACAACATTGGTAACATAAGATAAATTTTAAGATGCAGTACAATACAATAGTAACACTGAACAAAATTCCAACATAGTGCTAGATGCAAACTAGTAAGACAAATTAGAACATAAATTTTCATCTCTTTCAACTTTAACACTCCTCAATGGTCCCTGTGCTAAAGTTAGTCCTTGAGATGCAAGAGATAGTAGCAGTAGTACCATGTAAAACATACTAATGAATCAACAACTAAAGAGCAATGATAATGAACTGTAACAATGTTGTTTTATAGTTGGTTTGGATCTACCTTATACTCGGATACTTTTAGGGCCAGATCTTGTCACTAAAAGGACAAGCTGCCAAAAGGAACGGACCTTGAGAGAGAGAGTTAAAGAGTTGTAGGTTAAGGTTAGATACAGTAGCAAACAAGATACTTCAATCATCAAGTGTGAACTTCAATCATCAAGTGTGAACACCCTTGTCATTTAGGGCTTAACACAACCACAACTCAGTTCAAGATAGGCTACAAACAAGTCAAGGCCAAAGAGGTAAGGTCAAATTAGCCATGGCTTAGCTAGAAGTGGTTACCATAGTTCACATTAAGGCTACAGGATATCATCACAGTCCATAGCCCAGCTAGGAGAGATCAACACAGTCATAGTCACAACCCACTAGTATATACAGTCATGACTAACTAGTATACACAATCACAGCCAAAACTTAGAACCAATGTTAAAAAAAGTCGTCGAAAAATCACAACTTTTACTCCGAGCCGATTTTTCGGCCAGTAAAAGTCACGATTTTTTTTTAAATCGTGGAGGCGCAACCTTTTAGGAAAAAACACAACTTTTTGGAAAAATTTGCGGGTTGACCCAAAAAGTCACCCAACAACTTGAATCCACGGCTTTAGAAGGAAAAATCTGATTTTTGGGGGAGTCATTAGAGTTACAGGCTTGTTGTAGGAGTGAGAAGGGTAAGAGGAGACTGTCAACTACATTGGAGACTTTAAAACACCATTTACCATCTCCATCAAGGATTTTTGTGGAGGATTTCAAACACCATTTACCATCTGCATCCAATATTCCTCACGAGTCACAGGTATCTACATTTTATCCCATTGTTTTTCTATCTTTTCCATGGATTGTTTGAAAGTTTTCTTGCATTTTTTCTTACATATTTCTTTGACTATTTCTTTGCATATCTCTTTGTTATTTTTTTGCCATTTTGCCATTCATTTCCATGCCCAAAGGTAAAAATATGAAAAACAATCACAATGTAAGGGGGATTTAAAAATTAGAATGGAATAACATGCTTGTTTTTTTAATTGTTTAGCCACCCTCTTCTTGTTATCTTTCATGGCTTAAAATCTAAATTTATAGGTATGATTTTTAAGCTAAAATGTTGCTATTTTTTTCCAATGGAGTTTAATAAAAAAAAAGTGTGTTTTTTGTGCCCTAGGCTTGCATTTGAGGTCGTCATTCCAATTGCAAAAATGCCAAAGGTATTGGACCCATTTTGGCAGTATCGTGAGCCCGAGGATGGAACAAATAGGAAAAATTTGTGTAGCAAATTATGTGGGCATCACATATCAGGAGGGGTTAACAGGATGAAATACCATCTAACCAAACTACCTTGCCATGATGTTGGCCTTTGTACTGCAGTGACCCCAGAAATCATGAGATCTTCCCATGACACCATCCATGAAAAAATAGAAAGAAGGACGAGATCACTAAAAATAAAGTTGAGCTTGCATCGTTTTCCCAAGTAAGAATTTTAGGTGCATCTCTATCTACCACTATCGGTGAGGGTAGTGGGAGGGTCTCCACAGATTCACCTATCGGGAGGGCAAGGATCTCATCCCATTTTGTTGCACAAACAAGAGGAGGATCACAACCTTCTATCAAGTCAATTGTAAAGAAATCAGAAAAGGTAGAAGCGAACAAGGTAATGGCGAGGTGTCTTTACTAGAGTCACATACCTCTCATCATTGTTAAAAACAATCCATTTTGGTAGCCGATGTGTGAAGCCATTGAAGTAGTTGGCCTAGGGTATAAAAGTGCCACCTTTGAGGAGTTGCGGGGCCCAATATTTCAAACAGAAAAGGACATAGATGCTAGGTTGACAGCGTTCAGGCAGTCATGGGAGAGCATTGGATGCACAGTCATGTCAGATGGGTGGACAGATGATAAGGGTAGAGCTCTTATCAACTTCTTGGTACATTGTCCTGGAGGTACTATGTTTATAAAATCAGTTGATACATTGGCACATGTAAAAGATGCAACACTTTTATGCGAGCTGATGGATGGGTTCATCCAAGATATTTGGGTGCAAAATGTTGTGTAAGTTATTACAGATAATGCAGCTAATTATGTGGCTGCTAGAATGATTCTTATGGATAGGTACCCTTGTTTGTTTTGGAATCCATGCGTAGCTCATAATTGCATTGATTTGATGTTGGAGGATATGGGGAAAATTCCCTTTATCAAGGTGGTGATTGATCAATCTAGGAGCATCCCCAAGTTCATTTACAACCATGCTTTTGTTCTTAGTCTCATGAGGAGGCACACCAAAAACAAGGAGTTGAAGCGTCCTGCAATCACATGTTTTGCCACCACATTTATTACTCTTCAGTCTTTGCTTCAATGTCAGTTTGATTTGAAACAAATGTTTGTTTGTGATGAGTGGCGTGATTGTGCTTACAGCAGGATAGAGGATGGGAAAACCATTGCCAATTGGTGTACACTGACTCCTTCTGGGAAAGAGTGCAGGAAATGTGCTCGGTGAGTGAACCTTTGGTAAGGATTCTGAGACTTGTTGATGGTGATAATCCCACAATGGGATATTTATATGAGGCCATGGATAGGGCCAAACAGGCCATTCAAAATTATTATGTGGGAAAGGGTACCCCAGGGCACAATAGGCACATGATGTTATGGGATTTGATTGATAATCGATGGACCGAGATGCTTCATCGACCCATTCATGTAGCAAGACTCTTCCTTAGCCCCGCATTTTCCTACAAATGCAATTTTGATTTTGATAGTGAGTTTTTGGAGGGGCTCCTCACTTGTATTCAGAGAATGATACTTGATTATGAGACTCGCAATGCAATCAATCGCGAGATAGAGGTGTATCGAGATGGTACTGGAGTATTTAGATTTGGTGATGTTATTCATGATAGGACCAATTTCATGCAAGGCAAGTTATTAGAGTGTTTTAATTTTTCACCTTTATTTAAAAGATGAATTATGATTTATTTATTTATATTTATTTTCTATTTTAGTTTTCCAATGTTGAATGTAATGAAATGTAATTTAATTATCTTTATTTATTGTTTGGTGTAGCTACTTGGTGGCAAACCTATGGTGTGAGAACACCAAATTTATGAAAATTTTCCATCAGAATCCTTAGCCAAACCTGTACCGCTTCGGGATGTGACCAGAATTGGTGTATTTGAAAAAATACATGCAAAGAGACGTAGAAGGTTAGAACTTAGAATTTCAACAAAGCAATTGCATTTTAATGTTTAATACAATTTATGAATCTATGATCCTCTAGGATACTATAATTTATTAATTTATTACCCTCTAGATCATAAATTTTTTTATTACCCTCTTACAGGTTGGAGTTCACACGTCTTAATGACTTGGTGTATGTCCATTACAGTATCCGCTTGTGGATGACACAGATAGAGAAAGAACCAGATGCAAATGTCATCTCCTTGTACACTATTGATATATTTTCTAAGTGGAGGGTGAATATTGAGAGTCCTTCATGGAGGAGTCACCTACATGGCTAGAGATAGAGGAGGGGCAAGAGGAGGAGGAGGTTGGATACACCATGGAGAGTGATGTGCTAGCGTCGCCACCACCTTCTGCACCGACTGATACATCTAGTCTTACATCCATCACTCAATGTATGGTATTAGATGCAGGGCCAGGGCCTTCTGCTACTACTACTAGTATTAGGGGTAGGCCTGACAAACGACTCATGATATTTTCCTATAAAAGGGGAAGAGGGCATTGATATTTGATAGCTAGATGCTAGTTTTCCTCAAATACATTTATGCAGGTGATGCCATTTTGTATTGTTTATACACTTTTGAGTCCTTGAGTGGAAAACTATGATGTTTCAAGATTCAATATCGACATTGATGTATCATTTTATATTTGGCATGACCACATAAAGATGATATATATCAGTGCTTTCTTCATATTTATGTTCCAATGTGTTTTTATGATGTTATTGCTGCTTTATATGTTTAAAATTCTAAGAAAAATGAATGTATTTTCTATTTTTAATGTTTGTCGATTTTTCCCCATTTTTTCACCGATGTTGTTGAGAAGTTGTATTCGGGACCCTTGTCAACTGTTTGTCGATGCTGACTTTTTCAACATTGCTTGGAAGGACACACAGTCCACGAATCAGGTGTATAAGGTCACAACTCAGCACGATACATAGTCCATAGATCAGCCCATAAGGTCATGACTCAGCAGGAAGACAATACACAGTCCATAGATCAACCCATAAGGTCACATAAAACAGTCATGTACTATTCCATAAGAAGATAGGAGCAACAACAAATCAAAACATCCACCCAAAGCAACAAAAACCCTAGGCATCAAGCACAAACCAGCAAAGGATCAAATTTGAGCTTCTTCTCAAGTCAAGATACTTGCTAGAAATGGAGAAGTGAAACTTATTTATAATATTGACAAGCCTTCTAGAAATGTCACTTAGTCAATCCTAAGTTTTAGGATGGTCAAGCATAAAATAAATTTAAGTGAACTTAGGATAAGGTACCAATGGTCCAAAAATAAAAACCATGCAATTAAGTTGACTTGGGATAGGGTAGCAATGGTCCAAAAATAAAAACCATACAATTAAGTTGACTTGGGATAGGGTACCAATGGTCCAAAAATAAAAACCATACAATTAAGTTGACTTAGGATAGGGTACCAATGGTCCAAAATAAAAACCATAAAATTGAGTTGACTTAGGATAGGGTACCAATGGTCCAAAAATAAAAACCATAAAATTAAAAGTCATCATGCCAAAGGTACAATGCTAAAGGTACACATAATAAGAGTGCTAGGACCAAGTAAGATAAAGGACCATAATTCAACCAAATGGGTCATAAAAATAAGGTAAGACAACCCTCCTACCCACAAGACCAAGGTGTACCATAAAGGTTGACAAACAACCTCTATTTTTCCTACAGGACCAACCCGACCAAGGTGTACCATAAAGGACCAAGGACTTTAATATTTTCTCTCTCAAGGTATATTGTCATGTGTGTTCCATACATCTTTATCATCACTGTATAAGGAGAAAATCCAAACAGGATGATGTGATCCTCTAGTCCTCAGTACTAATCCTAAGGGTTAGGTGCTAGTGACATCATGAAGGGGTGGTCATTCCCTTGAGAAACAACCTAGCAATAACCGAATAGGTGAGAGGAAATCACACATCATCATCTTGGTCAACTTAACCAAGATACATCTGGTAAACTAACTAGGAATGTACCTGCAGTAACTGCTTGGTCCTAGACCAAGAATCTGCCTGATCCCAGACCAAGAAGTCTCTGTCTCAACCTGAAGGATCTGCTTGGACATCATGTCCAAGAAACTATCTGGTCCCATACCAGAATACCCTAGAGACATATATGGGCCCTAACCATATGTTAGGGACTTTGCCATGGCATCAACCTACTCGGTCCCAGACCAAGAACCCTAGGAGACTATTGGGGCCCTAGGATACCTTCTAGGGTCTTACTTTACCCTAGTTAACTGACTAGGGTACCATCCTCCCTGAGAATGGGTCTTGCAACTATACTATCTTTAACTTCAAAATGTATTTATGAGAAAACAATTTGATGGTCACCGATCCCCCAACACAAAGGCAAAGACTCTAGTCCAATTACCATGGTTTTCAACCTTCAAATTCTTTAAAAGTGGAAATAGAACTTATGCAACATATGGTTTTAGTCTTTTAGATAATTGGAAAAATATTATTTTGGACTTCCCCTATTGAAGTCAAGACTTCAATATCTCGTTAATCATTAGATGCACTAGAATTTGAATGGGCTTCAAAAAATATAAGCCAATGAATGGATATAAATGGTTGTGTTGCAAACATGTGCTAGATGCCCAACTTAATGAATTTGGAGGCTTAATTCTAAGAAAAGATCCTCAGTCTCTTAACCTCATAGTATGTACAAACCATTGGTGGAGTCAAGAGAGACCTTTTTTGTGGCCCCTTACATTTGCTATTCTACCGTAAAAGATTGAGCGCTTCCTCTTGGAACTCCTCAACCCCTGTGCCCTTTTGTAGGTTTCTCAAAAATCCTTATGCATCTTTTATCGTTATCTCTTTTGGTTATCTTGTTATGATAAGTCAACCTAGAAGTGGATCTCAAAATTTTCCAGCCAACTCCTCCCCCACTACTTCCTATTTAAGGAAATGTGCCCTACTGGGGGATAAATTACCATAGGACGTCAAGGTTCATACTGCTTAGCAACTCATTAAAATTGACATGTTAATTTTAATCTCTGTTAAAGAATGCAATTTTGTTTAAATGGGCCTAAGCAAATCAGATTTTATTCTTGGTTGATATCGTTAAATTGTGATAAAATTTATCTGCATATTTCAGTGCAAGTCCAAAAAGCTATACTATATGTGGTGCACATGAGCCAACTCCTACACTAGTATGGAAGGGTACCATGCACCATGAGTAGTGAACCCTTTGCTAAGTCTTTGACCCCTTCTACATGATCCAAACAATCTCAATAAGTGAGAGGAGGCGTAGGCATAGAGCTTGGCATGCTGTGAGGGAGAGCATATAGTGTTGCCACAACAAGCCAGACAACACTCCTACAGGAACATTAAATGATAATATACTCTTGTTTTAATAGTTTATGAGAATGTGATATGTAATCGAGGGACTTATAGCCCACTCAACTCACCAACACAGACCCTTCAAGAAAAAGTCCCAAGTCTTTTCTCTTTGATAGCACGAGGACAACCAAATAAATATATCAACACTCTAGAACTTGCTTGCACCTACTGAAAATAATCTATGCTAGACAAAGAAGCATTGGCATGCTCAACAGAAAAAATATCGTCGACCTCATCCTCTATTCTATATTGAGTAAAATCCTAGGTATTTAAGTTTTCTCTAGGAACAAATTTCTTGATATGCCAAGCCACCAGAAAAGGGAAACAACCAAAAAGAAGTTTGCAAAGGCATATGGTCTTTAGGAAAGCTAATACAAATTGTTTACATCCATCATTGTCAAGGAATTCGCCAACAATGAAAGGAAACATACCTAGCCATGTTAAAAACAACCAGAGATTGATAAAAAACATCCAAGGCACATCTGAGTTTTCCCACAATGATAAAAAACGCCCCAGGCACTTGTAGATTTTCCAAGAAGTGATTAAAACGCCCCAACACTGATCAAAACACTTTGGGTACTTCTAAATTTGTCCATCAACAATTAAAAACGCCCCAGGCATATTTAAATTCCTCCAACAATGGTAAAAACATCCCAACCATATTCAAATTTTCATAGAACAGTGGTAAAAAATGCCTCAAGCATGTTTAAGTTCATCCAGCAATGGTAAAAAACGCCCCAGGCACATTCAAATTCATCCAACAATGGTAAAAAACAGCCAGGCATGTTTATTCATCCAACAATTATAAAAACAACCCAACAACATTTGTATTCGGATTAGGAACAAGAAATTCGCACAAGAGACTTCAATTTCACCCATCCATGCTTAATTTTTCCCTGGCATTTAAAAAACACATTTTTTGAGTTTTTTCAAATACTCCAACAATTAAAAAAATGGCCACAAGATTGCAAAATGCCTAAGAGCAGTTACCAATTTAGAAACATCCTTATATATTGCAACAACTCTGGAACTTAATCCATTGATCTCTAAGGTTGGATGGATATTCAATGAAGGGATTGTAATGGTTGTTGGTCTCTTAGATATACAAAAAACACTCCATCATACACCATTCAATAATTCTCAAGCCCAATTCCTCTCTCATATATACTTATCAACCCATGGCATCCATTAACAATGCAATGACCACAACATAAATGAAATCAACCATTTAACACAAGCAAATCAAGCACACAAATAGAGGAAACATGACATTTGACAAATTATTTACCATGGACACCCAAATGGTAAAACCAGCTTTGAATGGGGCTCAGTCATTTCATTTCAGCAACCGCTATACAATGCATGCTCAGCATTCTCCTTCTGACTCTCTGTGGCCAACACCAAAAACCCTTGAAGGGTGAAAATATAGTGAGATATAGTAGAGCTATGAAATGGAAAGGCCAACAACCTTGGTCCTTTGTTTCCCATTCCCACTCTCTCGTGATCTTATTTTATTTTATATAAATTTGTTTTTTTTATTTTTCTCTCATTTTTTTTTCCATTTCCATTTAATTTCTTTTTCATTTACCTTTGTGTTTATTTCACAAGGCTTACTATATTTCAATTAATACATTGTCGATTTACTTTTTAAATATTGATCCTTCAACCATTCATTGGTTCGGATCAATTTCAGATCACACCTCCCCATTGAGAGGCTTTTTGGTCTCCAAAAGCTCAAGAAAACTAAATTGGATCAGTGTGCACTCTATTGACTTCTCTAGAAAATGGGCTCTAACTCTGGCTCTCGGCTATAGCTCTAACTATAGCTCTGGCTCTCGCATCATGGCGCTGGCTATTGGCTCTAGTCTTGGCTATGACTCGACTATTGGTTCTGGCTTACTTGTTCCCGCTGCAAAATCCTGCTCATTGATTCTCATACCTATGCAATCCATTGATCTAAACTCTAGACTCAACATCCATTACCATCTTCCTCTCAGTCTTGGACACATCCATCTTGACAGTTCAATGAAGCCAAGTTGAATGTTGGTCTTTTTTTGTTCCTAAAGTGCAAAGGTCTGCTCATTGAGTCCACTTTGAGCAACCTCTAGACCCAAAATCTTTAATCAGAATTCACTCTCATCCTCAACATGCAAGTCTCTTGCATTTTACGGCTCTGAAAGTGGTCCATCTTGGCAATCAATTAAGCGAAGTCGAATTCTGGTTTCCTTTGGTCCACTGTTGAATGTACAGAACAACCATTCAATAGTGAGATACCAACAAGCATATGCCATCACTAAGTGAACTATGGGTTTCCCTCTTTAGATAGGATCAATTTCTCCCTCACATGGGACAATTCTGTGTTGGCCAATCATGCTTCAACCAGTCTTCAATGAGTAAAACATCATCCCAGGCTTGAGATCCTTTTCTGCTCTTTCCTACTTCCATTGACTTGTGGTTTGCTTCACTGGTGAGGTTGAGCTCTTGTGCCACCACCAATTTTCGGACACTTTCTGCTCCTTGGTTTGCTAAGGCAATGATCTTTTCCTTACTAGAATCACTTGCTTCTTGTCATGGTAGCAATTCTTTGTTGTTGGTAGGTGTTAATCAACACTTTGTGACTGCAATAACATGGATTAAAATACCTTCTAAATGGTGTGTAATCATAACACTTTTTACTATCCAAGACAGTGCCAACTCCTACACATGCTTGGATGCAAGTGATAATCATCAATAGGTTGGAGTGGTGGCTTTACCAACATTCTCCACCATATCATAGTTATTGCTACACGCACTCTAAAAAATGAAATCAAATATTCATTGGACCACAAAATGTACTCAACCATGGTTTCCTTCTTTGTTGCCATGGAGTTCAAAGGAACCCCAAAGTCATTTACCTCCATGCACCAATCTTTGGCCCATATTCCAAAGTGGATTCTTTTGATGCAAGATAAAAAAACAATCATTGAAACGTGGCTTCCGTTGGAATCAATTAGTTGTCCAATTTGTTGCTTCGTTGTCCTCCTAAGTGGCTATCTCTCCTTGGGCAGTAGATGTAGGCAGCTCTTCATCACTTCTCATCTCCACTCTCCATTCTCTTTTATTGGTTTCACAATAGGTGGTGTGAAGCTCTGGATGAAGCCTCCAACACTTTTCTTCCCAATGTCCAGTCATCTTGCAATGGTGGCAAAAATTTTTGAACTTAATTGGATTTCTTTGCTTGCCTTCCTTCTCCATTTTTTGTTTGAGTTTTCCAATGTTTTAGATAAGTCTTCTTGTCACCGTTCCTCTGAAAGGTATATGACTCATTGCACATGGATTTATTCTCCCAAAAAGAAGCCACATAATGGCCTTTCTTTCCACAAAAAGAACATGATTTTGAATACCAACAGTTAGTAGCTCTGTGGCCTTTCTTCTTGCAGCAATGACAAATCAGGGATGCCTTGTTTGCTACATACCTCTTGGAATTCTTCTTCGTATCTTGAATGACATACTTGTCACTTATTATAAGTGATGGTGTAGGCTGAGTCTTTGCTCTTCCTTCATTGTTGCTCTTCTGCAATCAATCACAAGAAGGTTGAGGAGGCAATGGGATGCTACCTTCATTCACCACTCCTGAATCTGATGAGATAGCCAACTCCATCCTATCTTGTGCTTTCACAAATGTGGTCTTCATGGACATAGAATTATCCATTCTGCCATTGAATCCTAGGCCTTCATGCTTGTCCCATGGTGTAGCTACAATTGGGTTCAACATGCCTTGGCTACACTTGCTTAGCCCATGTCCATGATAGCCCATCGCCTTTAACAATTTTGAACCAATGCCTTTTGTATGATTTTCAAATTAACCAAGTTTCTCTTGAGAATATTTATAGAAGGTGAACTTACCTCAGTGGTTTATATCATGGTGCTAGCTTCAACAATGTTAATGGATGGTGACTTTGTTTCATTGTGCCCTTTGACAACTGCTTGTAGTTTTGTCAAGGCTTCCTCCTTCTCTACCAACTCCTATTGCAATTGTGCCATCATCTGAGTAAGCCTATCTTCTTGCCAACTATCCATCCAAATGATCTTTTCACCAAGTTGTATAAGTTGCACTTGCTGAATTTTTACCAAGGAAGCTTTTGTCCACTCATGCCTTGGGGTGGACAAGGACACTTTACAATGTGGTCCCTAGCCAAATTAAAAGGTGAGAATGACTTTATGATAAAGTGAATTTTTAATGAATGTTTGAGTTTATATTTTAAAAGTGACTTTATGAGTATTAATAAGGGTGTGCATTAAATTCTCATTATTAATTAAAAAATGATTTTTTAATGAGAAAATGAGATGGGCCCTAGATCTCATGTAGTTGACTTTTAATATAAGCCATTGATCACAATGTGGAAAGTACTAAAAAAAAAAGAGCTTGGGAAAGGCAAAGAGAGATCATTGTTCACTTTCAAGAGAGAATTTTGAGAGAGGAGAAGCATGAGAAATTTCAGAAAGTAAACCCTTGCAAAATTTCCAAAATTCGGGAAGAGGAGAAAGGGCACAAATTTCAAGGAAATCAAACCAGCTGATTTTCAAGATACCCAAGGTGACCATACAGAATTTATTACAGCATTCGTACATCATTAAATGAAGGTCATACAATCCGTACAAGCACAGATTTTGAGGCAGTCGTACAGCATGATTTTTGATGTGAACAAACACGATTTTTGAGGCATCCATACATCACAAAAATCAAGGTCTGTACAACATTAATTGTGTCCGTACAACAGGCAAATTTGGCATAGATTTCGAGGTCCATACAGTTGCATGTGTGAGGCCATACATCAGTTTGTCAGTGTGATGTTGGCACAAATTTCGAGGAGATGAGTATTGTTGTAATTAATTTTATGATTTTCCTTAAGAATAAAATATATCTCTGAAGAGCAGGTTTTCCCTTCAGGGTTTTTCCTAAGTCAATTTGACTAAAAATTATGTGTATTTATTTTCGTGTGTCGCTGATTTCAAATTTCCAAGTATGAGATTAGGGTTGCCATTATTTCAGAGTTCAAAGAAGAAAAGAAATCTCATGTGTTTTATGTTTTCAATTAATTTTTTAAAATTTTAATGCACATGCAAATGATGGGGTTTGGGCATTAAACCATATGTTGAACTGAAACTGAAACCGGGTTGAGGTTCTTGAAATTTTTCATGGTATCACAACAGAGTTGAAGGCTGGAAATTACACACAAAAATAAATTTCAGACTTGGAGAAATAAGGGGAAATAGGGTTGTTGAGTAAAACAGGCTCTTGAATTTTCTTGCAATCATTGCTACCGGTCTTAGGATCAAGGACAAGTTGGATGGGGCTGTAAATTTTAATCCATGGAAAGCTAGAATAGAACTGGTTTTACAGGATAGTGAATTATGGGACATAGTGAACATCACTATTGCAAATCCAGTGACTATTCCCGCAGATGCAATGGCTAAAACCGCATTTGAAAAGAGGGATATAAAGGCCAAAAGAATCCTTCTTGATGCAATAAAAGATCATGTGGTTCCACACATATCAGGTAAAGATCATGCCCATCAGATGTGGACCACTTCAACTAACCTTTACCAAAGTTCCAATGAAAATCAGAAAATGGTATTAAAAGAGAAGTTAAAGAGCATTAGCATGAACAAGGGTGAGAATGTGACCACTTACCTCACCAGGATTACACAGGTTCATGATGAGCTTGGAGCTATTGGGGAGGTGATAGAGAGTGTTGAGTTGGTATGTACAGCCTTGAATGGTGTGGCGAATCCATGGGCTGTATTCGTGGAGTCAGTGGTTGCTCGTGAGCACATGCCTTCATGGGATTGTTTTTGGGATGATTTCATACAAGAGGAGACCTGTAGGGAATATGTACAGGGCATTACATATCACAGCAAGGATGATGAAGAGAATGTGGCATTAGCAACAAAGGGGAAGAAGAAAAATTTCAAGAAGGGTTCCAAGGGTGGAACCAAGCAGCAGGATGGCAAGAAGAAGGACATGAGCAAAGTAAAATGCTTTTCTTTTCAGAAGTTTGAGAATTATGTTGGACAATTCCCAAATAAGAAGAAGAAGAAACAACAGACAATAGCTTCAACAAAGATTGATGAGTATGCTGCTAGATTTGAGAAAGAGTTTTCTCTCTTTGTTTGTGCTTGTGTAGAGAGAGCATCATCAATCACCATCAGGGATTTTGAGGATCACATGGAGCATTCCATGATCGTTGGGCATTCACTGCATGCTTCCACTACTTCCTCCACTTAGTATATTGATGGTGGAGCTTAGAGTCACATGACAGGTGGTCGGAACATGTTCACCGAGATTTCAGAGACAAACTTGGAGTTGGAGGTTGTATTAGACGATGATACAGTAGTGAGAGAAGTTGAGCGTGGGACAGCCCGCTTTGATAGGGAGTCCATGCAACCCATGTTTCTAAGGGATGTCTTGTACGTCCCTCGGCTAAAAAAGAATCTTGTATCAGTTTCCATGATTGAGAATAGAGGCCTTTGGGTATATTTCCTAGATGGGAGAGTTTACATCTTTCCCAAAGTAGAGGGTCCATCTGCTTCATATGTGATTGGAGTCAGAAGCAGGAAACTGTACAAGCTTCTCTTCCAGCCACATCATACACTGTCACAAACTTAGAGCAGCAGTGAGTTGTATGAGTTATGGCACAGGAGGATGTCCCACCTTCATCATTCAACTTTGAGGATGCTCAGAGACAAGACCACAGGTTTGCCAGATTTCAATACAGAGCAGAACGGTGTATGAAGAGGATGTGCTTTGGGAAAGTACACCAAGACTGCTTTTCCGAGCAGTGATAGTAGATCAGAGGGAGTGTTGGAGTTGATTCATTCAGACTTGCATGGTCCCATGTATTCTGCTTCATTGACAAGTTTTGAGTATTACATTACTTTCATCAATAACTTTTCCAAGAAGATGTGGATCTACTTTCTGAGAAGCAAGAAGTCAGAGTAGGTCTTGCTTCAGTTCCAAGAGTTCAAAGCTCTTGTGGAGAACCAAACAGGAAAGAATATCAACGTACTCAGATCAGATAATGGGGGTGAGTATACTTCCCATGCATTCAATGCATTTTGTAGCCAGGAGGGTATCATGAGGCAATTGGTAGTTCCTTACACTCCACAGCAAAATGGAGTGGGTGAAAGGAAGAACCGTTCGATAGTGGGTATAGCTAGAGCCATGTTGCCTAATCATAGTCTTCATTTCTTTCTATGGGCAGAGGCATGTAGTACAGTTGTTTATGTTCAGGAAAAAAAAGTCAACACCGTGCCTTGGGGTGCAAAACTCCTGAGGAGATGTTCACCGAGAAGATGCTTGAGATAGGACACTTCTGCATCTTCGGATGCCTTGAATACTCACATGTCCCTACTAAGAAGAGGACAAAGTTAGAGGATATTGGAGAGAGGGGTATGTTTGTTGGATATGATGAGACTTCAAAGGCTTTTCGCATTTACCTTCCTGCCCAGAGGAAAGTTGTGGTGAGAAGGGAGGTGAGATTTGAGGAAGAGCGAGCCTTCAGGATATCTCAAGATTCTAAGATAGAGGAGTAGTAGGTTACTCCACAGGTGACAGCATCTCAAAGTTCAGAGAGTCAGGGCACTGGGTCACATGTCTCGAGAGTGACTGGGTCACATGATACAGGATCATCAGTTTCAGGGACTTAGTCTACAAGGACTTCTGGTACAGGGACAGGTTCACGGATCACAAGTTCACAGGTAACACCTTCAGGTGATTCGAATACACATGATGTAGGTTCAAGTTCACCAGGGGCAGTATCTTAGACCGTTGGTATTTTTTTCAGGGAGACATTCGTCTGATGAGGATGTAGAGGAGGGTCTGCCACGAGATGCTACTTCTAAGAAGAGAAAGCCAAGTTGGCTTAGGGAGCTTGTGAAGGAAGCAGAGAAGTATGTGGGGCCACCCAAGAGGGAGGTTAGAGAGAGTAAGCCACCTGAGATATTTTCCAGCTACATGGCACAGATGACTAGCTTGCATGAGTCCGAGCCTAATACCTATGAGGAGTCTTCCGTACACTGGGTTTGGAGAGATGTCATGATGGAAGACTACAATTCCATCATGAAGAATGGTGTGTGGGAGGTGGTTCGGAGTCTAGAGGGGAAGTCGGTTGTGACTTCTAAGTGGCTCTACAAAATCAAGCATGTTGCGGATGGCAGCATCGAGAAGTACAAAGCTCGGTTTGTAGCATGAGGGTTCTCATAGGTAGAGGGAGTTGATTATGATGAGACCTTTGCGCCGATTGCTAGATTTTCTTCGATCAGAGCAGTGATCTCCGTTGTGGGAGATGGGTTGGAGGATCCATCAGATGGATGTGAAGACCAATTTTCTCAACGGTCTTCTACAAGAAGAGGTATATCTAGAGCAGCCACAAGGCTTTGAGATTTATGAGAGAGATTCTCATGTTTGCGGGCTGAAAAAGGCCTTGTATCGTCTAAAGCAAGCCCCTCGAGCTTGGTACTCAAGGATTGATTCTTATTTGCTTTCGATTGCGTTTCAAAAAAGTGAGGCAAATCCCAACCTTTACTACATTGTGGTTGGAGGTGTTATGCTCATTCTTCTGTTGTATGTTGATGACTTGTTCATCACAGGAGGGGAGCACCTAATTGATGCATGCAAGAAAGATATTTCTTCAGAATTTGAGATGACTGACCTTGGGTTGATGCACTACTATTTAGGTATGGAGATGTGGCAGGAGGATGGACATGTTTTCCTGGGGCAGGGAAAATATGTTGCAGATGTTCTGAGGAGATTTCGGATGGAGTATTGCAGACCCATGTCCACACCCATGATCACCAACTGGAAGAAGCTTCATGCTTCTGAGGGAGAGCTGGTGGATCC
Source organism: Pseudotsuga menziesii (assembly GCA_001517045.1). Lineage (NCBI taxonomy): Eukaryota > Viridiplantae > Streptophyta > Pinopsida > Pinales > Pinaceae > Pseudotsuga > Pseudotsuga menziesii. The sequence continues at coordinate 50,059 of LPNX011046457.1, forward strand.
TACTTTGTTTCATCACCTCATTGGTTTGTTGATGTATTTGGTCAACACCAAACTAGATATGAATTTTGCGGTCAACACTCTTAGTCAATTCACGGTGGAGCCCAAGAGAGTGCACTGGATAGCCGCAAAACATATCTTGAGATACCTTGATGGGACTGTAGATTATGGTCTGGATTATAGGAGATCAGGTGGAGTGGACTTGGTTGGTTTCACGGATTCAGATTTGGCAGGCAGTGCTTCGAGCCGAAAGAGCACTTCCGATTGTTGTTTCAAGTTGGGATCGACAATTGTGTCGTGGTTCAGTCGGAAGCAAAAGTCCGTTGCTTTGTGTTTTGCAAAGGCTAAGTACATGGCAGCCAGTCAGGCGAGTTGTAAGGCATTGTGGCTTCGCAAGTTCATGGTTGATTTATTTGGTCAGGAGTTGAGGCCTACTATCATTCACTGTGACAATCAGATTTGCATCAGGCTTTATAAGAATTAAGTGTTTCATGACCAGTCAAAACACATTGAGACCAGATACCACTTCATCAGAGATTGTGTCCAGAGAGGAGCTGTAGAGTTATAGTACATTTCTACGGATGAGCAAGTAGCAGATATTCTCACAAAGTCTTTCTAAAGAGGAAAGCACATACATTTCAGAGACAAGATGGGAGTGGTGAAAAACACCTTCCTCGATAAGAGGGAGTGTTGAATTTTTACCAAGGAAGTGTTTGTCCACTCATGCTTTGGGGTGGACAAGGACACTTTAAAATGTGGTCCCTAGCCAAATTAAAAGGTGAGAATGACTTTATGATAAAGTGATTTTTAATGAATGTTTGAGTTTATATTTTAAAAGCGACTTTATGAGTATTAATGAGGGTGTGCATTAAATTCTCATTATTAATTGAAAAGTTGTTTTTTAATGAGGAAATGATCAAATGGGTCCTAAATCTCATGTAGTTTTCTTTTAATCTAAGCCATTGATCTCAAGGTGGAAGTTACTCAAACAAAAAGGGCTTGGGAAAGGCAAAGAGAGATCATTGTTCACTTTCAAGAGAGAATTTTGAGAGAGGAGGAGCATGAGAAATTTCAGAGAGTAAACCCTTGCAAAATTTCCAAAATTCAGGAAGAGGAGAAAGGGCACAAATTTCAAGGAAATCAAACTAGTTGATTGGCATGATTCCCAAGGTGACCGTACAACATTTATTGTAGCATTCATATATCATTAAATGCAAGTCGTACATTCTATACATGCACATATTTCGAGGTAGTTGTACAACACGATTTTCGAGGTGAGTAGGCATGATTTTCAAGGCATCCATATAGCATAGAAATCAAGGTCTGTACAGCATTAATTGTGTACGTACAATAGGTAGATTTGGCATATATTTCGAGGTCTGTACGGCCACACGTATGAGGACATACAACACAGAAATCGAGGCAGTCGTGCAACAGTTTGTCAGTGTGATGTTGGCACAAATTTCGAGGGGATAAGTATTGTTGTAATTAATTTTATAATTTGCCTAAAGAATAAAATATCTCTCTGAAGAACAGGTTTTCCCTTCGAGGTTTTTCCTAGGTCAATTTTATCGAAAATTCGATGTATTTATTTTCATGTGTGTGGCTGATTTAAAATTTCTGAGTATGAGATTAGGGCAACCATGATTTTCAAAGTTAAAAAGAAAAAAATAAATCTCAAGTGTTTTTAGTTTTCAGATAATTTTTTTCAAATTTTAATGCAAATGAAAATGATGGGGTTTGGGCATTAAACCATATCATGAACTGAAACTGAAACCGAGTTGGGGTTTTTGAAAATTTTTAGCACTCCATGCTTGTCCCAATCTATCATGAGTGTAGTGAGGGTGTCTTGGTGCTCTTCAAACTTCTTCTTAAGCAGTGGCAACAATTTGAAAGAGGTCTCAAGTTTCTTCTCCATCTCTATCATTCTCTTGTTGAACATTTAAACCTGCTCCTTCATGTGTCCATTCTCTTCTTGAAGTTGAGCATTGGTGGCTTTCAAATATTCCAACCTCTCTTTGTTTGCATTACCCATGCTAAAGTCTGCAATATTCTCTTCAAAGTTCTGGTGTGTGGAAAGTTCTTTTTCTAGTTCCTTTGCTCTTTCTCTCCAATACATGCTTTCTTCTTGGAGCTCTTGTAGCTTCTCTCTCTTCAATGCTTTCCTCGTGGTGAGTCTTCTTTCTTCTCCAAATACTAGCAGTCGTGTCACGATCAAGGATACAACCACTATGATACCTTATAATCCGTAATCAAGGGACTTATAGCCAACTCAACTCACCAACATGAATACTTGAAGAAAAAGTCCCAAGTCTTTTCTCTTTGATAGCTTCAGGACAACCAGATAAATATAACAACACTTCAACACTTGCTTGCACCCACTGAAAATAATCTATGCTAGAGAAAGAAGCATAAGCAAGCTCGATGGAAAATATCTTGTCGACCTCGTCCTCTATTTTAAATAGAGTAGAATCCTATTTTTTCATGTTTTCTCTAGGAACAAATTTCTTGATATGCCAAGCCACAAAAGGGAAACAACCAAGGAGAAGTTTGCAAGGGTCTATGGTCTCTAGGAAAGCTAATACAAACTGTTTACATCCATCTCTAGCAAGGAAATTTCCCAACAATGAAAGGAAACATACCCAACCATGTTAAAAACACCCAAAAATTGATAAAAAAGCATCCAAGGCACTTCTGAGTCTGCCCAACAATGATAAAAAAATGCCCCAGGCACTTGTAGGTTTGCAAGACAATGATTAAAACGCCCCAACACTCATAAAAACGCCTTGGGTACTTCTAAATTTGTCCAACAATAATTAAAAGCACCCCAAACATAATTAAATTTCTCCAACAGTGGTAAAAACATCCCAAGCAAAGTCAAATTCACCCAACGGTGGTAAAAAACGCCTCAGGCATATTTAAATTCATCCAGCAATGGTAAAAAACACCCTAGGCACATTGAAATTCATCCAACAATGGTAAAAAATGCCCTAGGAAAAATTAAATTCATCCAGCACTTATAAAAACGACCCAGCAAAATTTTTATTCAGATCAGGAATAAGAAATTCGCATAGACACTTCAATTTCACCCAACCATGCTTAATTTTGTCCCAACATTTTTAAAAAACATTTTCTCAGTTTTTCAAATAGCCCAACAATTAAAAAACGGCCACAAGGTTGCAAAATGCCCAAGAGCAATTACCAATTTAGAAACCTCCTTATATATTGCAACAGCTCTGGAACTTGATTCGTTGATCTCTGAGGTTGGATGGATATTCAATGGAGGGATTTTAATAGTTGTTGGTCTCTTAGATATACAAAAAACACTCCATTATACAGCGATCAGTAATTCTCAGGCCCAATTCCTCTCTCATATATACTCATTAACCCATGGCATCCATTAACAATGCAATGAGCACAACATAAATGAAATTAATCATTTAACGCAAGCAAATCAAGCACACAAATAGAGGAAACATGGAATTTGACACATTATTTACCCTGGAAACCCAAATGGGAAAACCAACTTCAAATGGGGCTCAGTGATTTCATTTCGGCAACCTCTATACAATTCATGTTCAACATTCTCCTTCTGACTCTCTATGGCCAACACCAAAAGCACTTGAAGGGTGAAAATGTAGTGGCATATAGTAGAGCTAGGAAATGGAACAGCCTTAGCCCTCTTTGTTTCCCATTCCCACTCTCTCGTGATCTTATTTTATTTTATAGAAATTTGTTGTTTTATTTTTCTCTCATTTGTTTTTTTCCATTTCCATTTAATTTCCTTTACATTTGCCTTTGTGTTTATTTTACAAGGCTTACTATATTGCAATTAATACATTGTCGATTTGCTTTTTAAATATTGAGCCGTCAACCATTCATTGGTTCAGATCAATTTGGGATCACAATGAGAAACGGCGTAAGCAGGGTTGGAATTTCAAATGACAGACACCCATCAAAATTGTCGTTAACAAACAAAATATAAAACGTTTTCTGTATTCTAAACCAGATTTTGACAGTCTCAGCAAAATCTTAGCTGTATTTGACGGGTAAATTGACCCATGACAAGCATTTACCCGTCAAATTCCATCCCTGGGCCTAAGAATGATGGCTAGGGCGTTGTTTTACCCAACCTAGAGTTGGTGAATGATGTGTGTGGGGCTTCGAGAATGATATGGACGATCCTTTTCCCAATGCAAGTTCTATCTCGATGGCGATAATGATGAACCTTCTTGATGTTAGTTGTCATTCCTTGTGTGCCTTGATGGGAATGTTTTTTAAGGATATTGAGTTTTTATGTTGGATGACTAAGTAGCTTTTTTGAGATATTTAATTTAAAAATAATGTGGCAGTATATTTTTCATAGGTGGCCTAGGGTAATCTTGACAACTTTCTTTGGTTTTAAGCCTGCTTTATTCTAGCTTATAGTGACCACACCTGGCTCTTTTTTTGAAAATATCCTAGATATAAATATTGAAAATATTAATTAAGAATATTAATATGGAAGCAAAACCCTCTATAGCAATATACCATTTAAATATAGCTTGTAATACATCACATAGATAGCAATGGCAAGCTAGATAGGGCACACAGGGCATGACATTGATGTGGCTTACAATGATAGCTTGTAATACATCACATCAACCTTGGAACTTGAAAGTTGCAACCCAAAGATCTCTTCTGAATCAACAATGCTTTTCATGAGGTTAATGCTTCACAAACCATCCTTGTCTCGTAGTTGTTATTCATGTGAGATTATTCACAAGCACACACAAACATTTTTTACAAGACAGAGAAAAATCTTACCAAAAAGTTACATCACAAAAACCATGCATATGAGAATTTAACAATTCTTTTGCATAGTGAACCACCCATAAGTGTGAGAGACAAAGAAAGATAAAGCATTACCATTGCTATCCTTCACAACTTTGGAGAAGGGTGATTTTACGGCTTCCAAACAAAAATAAATCCCATGACCCAACTTCATCAGTTGCCTTCCAACGACAGCAGTCTCTACCCCAGAGTTATGTTTCTTTTGTTATTCTTATCTTAGACTTTGCTTCCCATTTTTTATGCCTGAAAGACTAATGACATCATAGAATCCATATTCAAGTATATTAATCAAATCAAATAATATCAGAGAATCTGAAAAACCCTAGTTAACATGGATATTTCTCCTCAGCACATCTACAGATACGTGATTATCCTTTGAATTAATCTCAGATTTCTGGGGTAAATCCCCTGGATTTTGAACATCCTGCATAATCATCAAAGTTAAAAGAATTTGATATCTTTAAGTACATAACAAACTCGGGTTAAAATGTGCGGTTAACAAGTAGAATTGAAAAGAAATTTACTTATCAAGCTCCATCAAACTCAGAAGATCTGGGCCTCTTAACAGGAACAAATCCTAAAACACTCTCGAAATCAATGGATTCCTTAACATATTTGCAAACGATAGAAATATGATTCAGGGAACTTAGAGGCAGCGATCTACATTTCACCATCTCTACCAAAACTTGAATGGAATCCTTAAAAAAAATTGGCAGACTAAGAGCGATAGCTCAGAGCAGGATACAAATACAAAAAAAATCAAGAAACGAATATATGCAAAGAGGAATAAGGCACCCGAATTCTGGCTTTTTTGTTGTTCTTGTTTTAGGCTCTCCTTCCCATTTTTGATGGTTGAAAGACGAACAAGGGCACCCGAGTTGAGCTATAGCTCAGAGCAGGATACACATAAATAATCAAGAAACAAATATATGCAAAGAGGAATAAGGCTCCCGAGTTCTGTTTCTTTTGCTGTTCTTGTTTTAGGCTCTGCTTCCCATTCTTTTATGCCTGAAAAACGAATAACGACACCCGAGTTGATGAGCTATAGCTTAGAGTAGGATATACACAAAAAATCAAGAAACGAATATATGCAAAGAGGAATAAGGCACATCCGAGTTCTATTTCTTTTGTTGTTCTTACTTTAGGCTCTACTTACCATTTTTTAATGCCAGGAAGACGAATAAGGGCACCCGAGTTCTGTTTCTTTTTTTGTTATTATTTTAGGCTTTGCTTCCCCTTTTTATGCCTGAAAGACGAATGATATCAGAGAATCCATATTCTAGTATATTAATCTAACAGAATGATTACAGAGAATCAGAAAAACCCTAGTTGACATGAATATTCTTGGTCAGTGCATCTATAAGGATGCGTGATTATTCTTCGGAATCATCTCAGATTCCTGGAGTAAATCCTCTGGATTCTGACTTTGTAACAAATGTATGCCGACTCTATAATTGAACAGACTGCATAATCATTAAAGCTATAAGAATTTGATATCCCTAGGTGCGTAACATACCCAAGTTAAAATGTGTTGTTAACAAGCAGAATTGAACACAGATTTACTTACCAAGCTCTATCAAAATCAAAAGATCCGTGCCTCTTAGCAGGAACAAATCCTAAGACACTCTCGTAGATGCCAATGGATTCCTTTAACATATTTGCAAACGAGAAGAATATGACTCAGGGAAGTTAAAGGCAATCTGCATTTTACCATCTTTACCAAAACTTCAATGGAATCCTTTAAAAAAATGGCAGAATAAGAGCTCAGAGCATGATACACACCAATAATCAAGAAACGAATATATGGAAACATGAACAAGATGGATATAAGTTAAGCTTCAAATCCCTGCTTTATGAAGCAGATTCGCCTGCGGCAGCATTTGAACCCGTTGATCCCGAGGGCAGACCCCTTCCCTTTTCGAAAGCCCGCATCACTTACCTCCTCTCCCGTGCAGGCCAGAGTTGTGGCATTATATGCTGAAAAAAACATATAACCCGGAAGCCAGAGCAGGATCGAGAGCTAGAAGATTAAGAAACAATGGTTTGGACAGAGGTATAGGTGGGTGGGGGCTGCAGTTCTTGCCGGATATTGATTCAATTTTGATACATCTGAAAATCTCGAAAATGAATACATGGGTGAAAGGAGTGGGTGGTTGGTTCAAAATATTATTCTTAGAAATCATAATAGCTTACTGAACATTTGAAATCCAACGGACTCACTTAATTTGAGAGTACCTTGAAGTTTTCTTTTTAAGATAACACATCCAATCTTTTCTATTTTATTATAACTTTGATTTCAATATAATTTTTTCATTCATCAATTTTCTCTTTGATTTTAACATAAGCTTTTTATTTATTAATTTTATTTATAATATAATTAATAGTTGATAATATTATATAGTTAGCATCATAAGCTTTTTATTTAATATTTTTTTCTTTACAATATAATTAATAGTTGATATATAATATAATTAATAGTTGATAATATTATATATGTAGCATATTTACTTATGAATAGTCATTAAACTTTTTGCATTCATCAATTTTTTTATGTATAAATTTTCAAAAAAAAATTCTTCAGCCCTCTTTTGGGTGGTCTTTATTGGTTTTGTTTGGTTTGCTAGCTTGGAGATCGATCTGAAGTATTGATGGTCAAGGGTATTTTTTGTTTTGAATCATTCTCCTAGTTCTCTGGCGTTTACTGGCTTACTGGCTTTGTTTGCAGGTCGTGTGTTGATGCGAGGCTTCTTTTTCAAGAAGATTATCCTTTGTTGCAGCTCTATCTGCGTTGGGTTGCTCTTTCTTTTGGTGTGCTTTGTGCTGGCTGCACTGATATTGCAGGCTCTGGCGTGAGATCCTTGGCCGCTTTCAATCTTGAACTGCTGGTTGCTTTTGCAGGTTCTCTTTGTGGCTAGTTGTGCCTTCTCTCTCATGGATGTCGGAGGGGATCCTCCTCCTCCTCTTCCTCCTGAGTTGGATGCATTCAAATGACAGGTTGCTTCATGTGGCAAGAGGAAAGGGGGTCCATATACGCAGAGATTTGTGAAGAAGGTTGATATTCCCTCAATTGAACTACTCACTGAAAGGATCTGTCGAACAACACTAAATCTTGTTGAGTGCGGCCTCATCGGGCAATTTACAGGTCTCTGGCCTTCTCCTAAGGCTATTGATGGTTGGGTTCAAAGAAATTGGAGGCCCTTAGTAACTGAAGGCATCTGAAACCATTTCGTAGGTAGAGGATACTACGTCATTGTGTTTGATACAACTGAAGACAGTGATCTCATTTTTCGAAATGATCCATACTTCATGGGCCCTCAGGGACTCTATCTGAACAAGTGGACTCTTGATTTTGACCCTACCCAAGATGTTTCGTCCGCAGTTCCTGTCTAGGTAAGGATCCCTCACTTACCTTTACATTGTTGGAACTCAGATTCTCTGGAAGCCATTGGGAACAAGCTTGGAAAATACATAGATAGGGCAAAAAGGAAAGATCCATATTCATGTGCAAGAATATGCGTTGAAGTTGATTTGGAGACTGGATTGCCAGAGGTGATCAAGCTAACAATAGTTGATTGGTCTCACATTCAAGAGTTGGACTATGAGCAAATGCCTTTCAAGTGTCAGTTATGCCATGGTTATGGCTATTTTGCCCGAAATTGTAAGAAAAAATAAGAAGAGGAACTTGAAAAAGAGAATGATGATCAGTGGACCCAAGTTCAGAAATCAGGAACTTCCAATCAGGACCCTAGAAAGAAAGGTAAAGAAGGAAAGAGTATGAAAGGAGTCACTGTTGTTGGGAAGAATCTTCCCAAACCTTGGGCTATAGAAAACCCCAATGCATCTTCTAATCATTTTGTTGTTCTTTGTTCTCCTAAAGCTCCTATTCTTGAAGACGGTGAACTGCAACAATTTGAAGGGCGGGATGATGAACCTGAAGTAAATACTTGACCAATGGAACAAGTTGGAGCGTCTAACTCGGAACTACCTAGGGTAGGTGAATCCTTGCAGCAAAATCATATTTCTCCAAATGGAGCCAAAAATTTTCCTTCTTTTGCATATATAACTAGGAAGAAGTTGGTTGATAGTTCAAGCTCTTTTGATGAAGATTCAATTGAGCAACTTTCCAAAACAGCTGGCAGGAAGTCTTGAAAGGAGGCTCGAGAAGAAGAGGTTGAGAGGCTAAAGATGCAAGGCAGCCAGTCCACCATTGAAATGTCGATTGGTAGGAGCAAGAGGACTAGGATCCCAAAGAGAGTAATTACTCCCTCCCACTTAGGTAAGTAATGCAGATCCTCTCTTGGAATTGCAGGGGATTGGGGAACCCAATCAAAGCTGAAGCAGTCAAAGATTTAATGAGAATGGTTTCTTATGAAATTCTCTTGCTTTAAGAGACTAAGATAGAGGAGAAAGCTCTTCTTCTCTTAAGTAAAACAAAATGGAAATTGAACACTGGAAACGTTGTTAGTGCGAGAGGCACCTCTGGGGGCTTAGCTACTCTATGGTGTGATGAAAACTTTCAGCTAAAAATATGGTTTGTCTCCCAACATTGGATTTTTACATACCTCTATCATATCTCAAGTAAGATCTCTTTGGCCCTCTTTAATCTTTATGTTCTAGTCAATTTCAATGGAAAAAAAGATTGCTAGAAATCGCTATCAGACTTCTTAGAGTCCAACTCTCCCATAAATACAGTAGTAGCGAGAGATATTAACATATCATTAGCCCCTAATGAGAAAAAAGGTGGACTCCACGGTAAGAATCATTTTTTAGACACGGTGGAGGAGTTGATCCAAGCCTGCGATCCGAATGATTTAAAACCCAAGAAAGGATGCTTCACGTGGTCCAATAACAGAGTTGAGGAATCCAACATTGCTGCCCATCTCGACAGGTTTATGGTTCATAGCACATTGTTGGATGGGAAATTCATTATCTCATCAAAAGATTTTCCCAAACTCACATCAAATCATCACCCCATTTCTCTATTGTTTGGAAAAGAAGAAGACCTTGGGCCAATTCCGTTCCACTTCAGTCCCCTCTAGATTGAGAGAGATGGTTTTTTGGATATTGTGTCTCAAGCGTGGTCTTAGTATGTTGAAGGATCCCCCAGTTTCGTCTGGGAACAGAAACTTAAGAAAACTAAATATGCTTTGAAAAATTGGGTTAAAACACCTCTAAATACTCCAACTATCAGCAGGCAAGAGAGAGTGCTCGAGTTAGCAGTGATTCAATTCGGAACGGAAGAGAGTGAAATCACCAATTCTTAGTTAGCTTTGGAACAGTTTGCTCAATTTACAACCTCTCAATCTTCCCGACAAGAAGAGGAATATCTTCGGCTAAAGTCTCAAAGTCTCTAGCTGCAGACGGGAGATAAAAACATTGCCTTCTTCCATCATCAATGCAAGGCTATAATGTCTCAAAATCATATTTCAGAAATCTCCATTAGTGAGGGGGCTATCATTAAAGGTCAAGATATTCTAAAACAGGTTGCAAGTAAGCACTTTCAGCTCTTGTTTCAGGAAGATGGACTCTATGATGGTGAAGTGTCTGCATAATTTATGGATAATGCTCCTTCTCTTATCAGCATAGAGGATAACAATAATTTAATGAAACCCTTCGGTGAAAAGGAAATTTTGGCTATAATCTGGGCAATGGAGCCTGATAAAGCTCTTGGGCCTGATGGATTTTCTTTGTACTTTTATAGAGTATGCTGGAATATTTTCAAAACAGATCTTATCTGTAGCATCCCCGACCCTTCGACCGGCGAAGAGGAGGCTACCATGTCGTTAACCATCCGGACTACCAGCCCCATGAACATGTGATTTCATAAAATGATGAAAGAAAATACATTGAAGTAGCATATGCACAGGTACATAATCACTCACATACACAGATACATGATTGTTTATCATACACAGCGGAAGCAAACATGCGTTCAAACAAGCATTCAACATGTTCATCATATGCATTGACAGTAAATATAATTGCAGAAGTAAAATAGACAAGATTACTTATCTCTTAAAGAACTCGTTCCGCAACCAGCTACATTGCTGCAGCGTTCCTCCCAACCATAGGCTAGCATGCTCCTAAATCTCTCAGCAATGCTGCCACCCCCAAGCTGGCCATGATCCCCCAAGGAATAAGGAACAAGCAGGTTGACACATAACCAAGGATACACAAACACAGCCAAGCCAACACAGTTGGGTTTATCAGGCCATCAACAAGACAGCCAAGCCAACATGGTTCGGTTTATCAGGCCATCGAGGAGCTGGGAAAGGCTAAATGCTAAGCCGGTGAGCCCATTACAGAGCTAGGAACACCTACACCACAACTAGCCTGACTTCTAAGACACTCACACACACCCAACACAAGGAATCAGTCCCTTCTCTGCTACACAGTCCCTCAGGCCCTGACTTCCCTTCCAGTGCTATTCAGGGGTTGTGGAGAAGAAATCCAACCCTCTAGCTCTATCTGTGTGGTTTCCAAACACACCAGGTTTATCAAGCAAACCAAGCCCCCATCCCTACTCCCAACACAGTCCGAAGACCAACCATTGCATGCATACAATCAATCAGCAGTTACAACTTAAACAGGGAAAATGACTCCTGAGTCGTTCTTGGCCCTATCGTGGCCAAAACGACTCCCAAGCAACTTACTGCAGTCTCAAAATGTATCAACAACATAGTTCACAACGTGGGGAAAACAACAGCCCCTCCTGGACAACAAAGCAACCGAAAAGGACTTACACAGGCCGCAAATGGGGAAGAAGATACAGACTCCCAACCTATGCGTGAGGGAATTTACATCAGACCTCCAGAATTTGGATGGAAAACATGCTAGATACCGCTCTGTGGAAACGTGAATGACATCCGAAATGGCTCCCCCCTTCCTGGCTACGTGAGATCAACCGAAAAAGAAGATGGTGCGAGGGAACAATCAGACTACCGTCCCTGCGTGAGGATGGACAACTCCGCCTATGCGTGAGGATGAACAGAATATCGAGAGAATGGCGTAGTAGTGGAGAGAGTGGAGAGTCCGCTGGAGTGATGGCGGTGGTTTTTTTTTCTTGCCATCGTGAGGTCAACCCGCTGGTGGAGTGTGCGTGTGGGCAAGGACTGACAGTCCTGCCACACTCCACTCCTAGCCATAACTGCCCCAACTAATAGCAGAACTTTTAATGGTGGTGGTTGGATGAGACAAGGGAGGATGAGTAATCAAACAGGGTGGTGACACATGGATTTTCCCCCATAGCCCCAAGGTTTGACAATTCCCCCCCCTTATCCTTGTAAGAATCATGCCCTTTTCATTATGGTTGCAGTGAGCATTGCTGGTTGGGTTCATTTAATTAAAGATGTATATTTACATGATGACAAAAATTAATATGTATGCCGCATGCCCCGATATGCCATCGATGAAAATTTCAATTTGAAACATAGCATAACCAATCGATGGTGGGGCCTTGGCCTTTAGCTCCGCACCATGATTATTTACAATATATACATCATATACATCTAATGCAACGGGGTCAAAACTGGGGTGTTACATTATCTACATGGTGACAACCTTCCAAAAAAAAGATAAAGTGGGAGGGTGTATTAATTCTACATTTATTGCTCTAATTCCAAAGGAAGTTAATCCTTCTTCTTTTGACAGGTTCTGTCATATTTCGTTGTGCAATGCCTTTTACAAGATCCTAACCAAACTTCTAGCCAATAGATTCAAGCTCTTGTTAGGTAAGTTGATCTCTCCTCTTTAGGGGGGCTTTGTAAAAGGCAGGCACTTAGTTAATAATGTAATCCAAGTCTAAGAAGCTCTCCATTCAAGTTTCCAAAGGAAGGAGAAAGGAATGTTAATTAAGGTGGATATGAAAAATGACTTTGATCGAGTAAAGATCCCCTTTCTCTATGAAGTCCTTCTCTCTTTTGGTTTTAGCTCTGAGTTTGTGAATTTGATCAAAGCTTGTACAGATAGGCCCTGGATTGTGCCTTCAGTCAATGGTAGACCTACATAATTTTTCTAAGCTACAAAAGACCTTCGCCAAGGATGTCCAATGTCACCTTTTCTATACATCTTGATGGAAAAAACTCTTAGCATAAAACTTTCAGCTGAAAAAGGAAGCTGGTTACATTCTGGGCATTAAGATTACTAGGGGAGTGGACCCAATAAACCATGTCCTCTTCGCAGACGATTCTTTCCTTCTAGGAGGGGCCTCATTGAATATTGCTCAGGCCTTTAATGACATTCTTTAAAAGTTTTGCCTAATTTCATGAGTGTTAATCAATAATAATAAAAAGTGTTGTTTATGGATGGAATGTAGATCATTCGACAATCATTCAAATAACAAACTTCTTGGGCTTCCCTGGCTTTGACAAGTGGGAGAAGATAAAGTATTTGGGGCTGCCTTTAACTCTTTGATCATCTCCTCCTTCTATTTGGCTCGAAGTGCTATCTAAGATAAAAGAAAAAATTGCTTCTAGGGTTGGTCAGTGGTTAACTAAGGTTGGAAAATTGATTTTGATTAAGGCAGTTCTTTCAGCACTACATATCTTTCAATCCTCTTTGTTGCTCGCCCCTAAGTCTATCTCGGGTCAGATTTCCAAACTTTTGCGAGATTTTATCTGGAATGGCGGTAAAAGAAGTCAGAATAAGATGCATTTGGGAAGTTGGGAAGTTCTTAAAAGACCTATTTAAGAAGGTGGATTACAAATTCCTGATCCTGGTCTGGCTAATCTAGCGTTGGGTGGTAAACTTATTTGGCAGCTATATGTGGACAAAAATCACCCTGGTAGCAAGATCTTTAGGATGAAATCTCTTAAGGGTGGCTCTTTGAGAAATATAACTACTTCGAATACACCCACATGCACAACTATTTGGAATTCTTGCAGAAGAGGTATCGACTATTTTAATAAACAACTCTATATAATCCCTGGAAATGGGAAGAGGATCCTCCTCTCGGAGGATAAAATGTCAGGAAATCCTTCTCTTTCCTCTGACATTTTGTTCACAGAGATTATGGACCGGTCAACTAACAAAGGCTTGCTCCGCTTGGTTGATATATGTTCTTCAGACAACGTTGGATACTGGGCAGGTTGGTCTTTCCCTAAGCTTCCATATCGTCTTAGCTCCCCAAAAAAATTGTTCCTCTCCTCTCTTTCTGGTCTTGCTCTAGTTGATAGCTCCTATAAAGACAGTTTGGGTTGGGGAAAAATTGGATCTTACATAGCTGCAAAAGGTTTCATTGAATTACAAGCTACTCACTCTTGAAGCTTTTCCCATGTGATTTGGAAAACAATATGGTCTTTGCACTGTCTTCCCAAGGTGAATTTTTTCTCATGGTTTCTCTTGCATAATAAGGTGTTGACTGGTGATAATTTGTTAAAACGTGGCTTTAATGGTCCTTTTAGGTGTTGTTTTTGCAAATAAACCTTTGAAATGACGAACCATATCCTTATTGACTGCGTCTTTTCTAAACTGGTGTCAGATTTGGTGCTCCACGGATCTAATATTTTTGTCCCAGCTTCCCAATCTACTGTAAATACTTTCTACCTCTCTTGGAATGAACAACGTCCTCAAAATGTTGACAAATCTACTGATTGGCACAAGCACTGGCACTTGATCCCGAAGTATACATGGTGGAAATTGTGGATTGCCAGAAACAATTGTATATTCAACAATCATACTTCGAACCCCCAGATCGTGGCATTTAAAATCAAAATGCTAATTTTTGAATCAGCAAGAATCACGATGTCCGCTTCTTTCCTACCTTCTGCTTTTTTAACGTGGTTGGGCTTCATCCCTCAAGGTTTGAGAAAGTCAGTTTGTGTCAAACCTGCCAGCTCTCCTCCCTGGAATTTTCGTGGAAACGTGGTTGAATTCAAGTCATTAAGGATGAGTTTCTCTTCAGCAAAAATTTTCTTTGATGGTGCATCCAAGGGGAATCCTGGGATCTCAGGTGTTGGGGGTTTGTTTTTCTCTCCAGATAGATTGACCGAATCAATTTAGCTAGGGTCTTGGAATCATATCAAATAACCAGGCTGAAATTTATAGCCTCCTCATGGCGAGTTAGATTGCTAAGGAGAAAGGATACAAGTCAATTCAAATTTTCGGCGATTCTGAGATGTTGATTAAAGCATTAAATTTAGCTGATTATTTCAATAATTTTTCCTTGAATAAATCTCTGCAGAGAATTCAGAATATATTGAAAGAATTTGACATTGTCGCTTCTTTTCACACCCTTCAGGATCTAAATAATCTTGCAAATGCCTTGGATAATAAAACATGCCTAATGTCTCAAGGTTTCCTTAGCATCAACAGAGAGTCCAAATATTTTCATCCAAATCCTTAAATTGTGATTCATTAAGTTGTAATTTGTCTAATTGGGAGATTCTCTCGTAATCTGTAAGAATTTGTACATTCTCTAGCCTTTCGAATTATTTCTATTTGATTGTGTAATTGGTTGATTGCATTTGCCAAAACAGACCTGTGATCTTTCATAAAAATTAAAATTATCCATTTGAGTTAAAAAAAAAGAAGTTAATAATATTAATATAATTAGCATATTGACTTCTAATTACTTGTCAAACTTGTTACTAGTTAGCAAAGATTCTCATTGAACATAATCAAAACTAAGTTTTCTCTATAATTATATATATTAGAAATCAAAACATTAAGGAAATGGCTACCAAAACCATAGGGTTGAGTTATTTGACTTGTCATGAAACATCCAATTCTAAACAACATTGTTTTTAAGATTTGTACTTATGACCCCTGGATGCGGGTGTCCATTTGGATATCATGACCATGGGTCCAAGTGATGAGGCACACAACTGTGCCTCCCCGTCACTTGCCTAACGTCACTTTCCCATCACCATGTTGTCATTGCCCTCATGGATGCAGTCATTAAACAGTGGACAATACATGGAGATCACACTGATGCTGGATGGTACAAGGTTGTCACCTCATAGGTGGTTCATCTTAATGAGTTGTATCATTTTACAAGTCGTTGCACCAACTGCTCAAGGCTCTTGCCTCTCCATCACCCCGTTCATTTGCTCCTTCCTCCCCATCGACTGCACTATGCCCATCCTCTGTGCCTTTCTACCTCTTTGCCTCCAACTTCTCTGCTCTCCCTCTGCTTCACAACTATGTCGCGATGCCAGAGAGGAACTCCTCGTCGAGGTCACGTTAGGAGAGGAACCCATACTCCGTGTCTTGTTCCATTCGACGCTCATGCTAGTAGTGATGGTTTTGACCTTGAAATAATAGACTCTCTTCATACCATCATCAATGAATAGGAGGACGAGCTATCAAGCTCCCTCATAGCTGCAAGTCGAACCCCTGAATTCCACAGAAATTACTAGGTTTTTAAGAACCTCCTAGTTCGTCTTCTGATTTGCTACTCCACCCAGCCTCTCGCCAAAGCCATCCCACCTCTTGCCCCTGCCCCTGCAGTCTTACCAGTTCCTTCTGACCCTCTTGCGTCCACTCCCACACCCACCCTCCATGTGGTTCCTATGGACTGTGAACCCTCCCCCCTCCTTGCACAAAGCCACATGAAGACTATCTCAGCTAGCAAGTGCACCTTTAGTCCGGCTTCTTTGATGAAAACCAAGCCCCTCCCAGTCAAGACGCCTCCAATAGCAACAAGGATTGAAGACTACATCAACAATGAAGAAGAAGACACTTCTAGTGGTGAAGATGCATCCGACGATAAGGATCAACCAGGTGATCCAAGCTCCACAGGATTCAGAACTCCTATCATTGAGGAGCTGTATTTCAAACCTTAGCTAGGTTTCTTGTCTTCAGGATTCTCCCTTTTTTGTTATGCCTCATAAATTTTGGAATTTTCATGTCACAGTTTCCAGACTGTTAAACATGTCTTTTTGTAAAAGAGTTAAATCTCTTTTTTTTTGGATCTGTTTTCGCTCATTGAGGGAGGATCTGGTAGACTTTTTTGGTTTGTCTTTTCCTCTTAGAAAGACTGAACCTCGACTCCTGTTTGCTCCTCTTAGCAGGACATATTCTATGCTCTGTAACACTTTTTGTACCATTATTGTCTTTTTTCAATAGAATAGTTCATGAACTTATAAAAAAAGAAGATTTGTACTTATGACGATAATAAAATCCATTATAGCCAAATATGTATAGAATCGGCCTAAGATATAAGTCGAACTTCATAGATAAAAATATAGAAAGTAAATAATGAATTTTTCATGAAAATATTTAAATGACCCAATGGGATTAAATGAGGCTTGATGAGCCCACTAAAATGAAGCTACCCAAGAGCTAAAACATCAAAATGATTATCTAGGAGCAAGTAAAGGCTATTGGGCATACTCATTTATATATAAATATAATAATAAAGATGATACCAAATGTGTGCAAATGGGCACTAACAATGCATGGCAAATCCATAATTATCATATACGAGGATTGAGATGAAGAGTGTCGTGAATTTGAAGTAGTGGTTTCCCAAAAGCAATTCAGTAACAACCTAAATGGAGTTGCTCACACAACTTGGGGGATTCATCTAAATTATGCATTGTTGGTTTAGATACTTATACAAAACACGCCTTCAAATTTCATTAAAGAACATCTCTCCCATTGTAACCTAGTAATCTAAGACTCTACGACATATTTTTGTGGATAAATAAACTATGAGATGCATTTTTCCAACCATAAAAAATAGTGGATGGTTGGCTTCTTTGAACCAACCACCCTAACAGGTCTTGGGAAACATGTGAATAAAGAATTTGTGGGCATGCACAAGTCATGGAACCCGAGCCACAAAATGTTTATAAAAATATATATAATGCAAAGACCCGGATAAGTTTACACATGCATGCAAGAATACATAGGTGGTAGAGAGCAACAATGACAACTACAACTGTCACCGTGAACTACTAACACACAAACAAGAAAAAAATTCTTAAACCTAACATAGAATTGAAACTTGGTAGAGGCAGACAATGCAAGTTGGCATCAACGCAAACCACGATTGCATATATGGGAAATGTCCTTTGAGAATCAAAATGTAAAAATTGTTTAAAGGCACACGGAATCTTGAGACTTGTTGGCGCCCTTCCATATTTGAAGTAGGTTACATAAATACATTATCGTTTGGAAAGTGACAATAGCCCATAGGCAATCGACCAAGGTAACAATACAAAAGAACTTTGTTTCTTTTTCATGTAAAAACACAAGCTCTAGAAATGAACACTCACTTCGGGACTTTTTGCGGTCTGTCTCTCAACTAATGGACATTGTCCACCGTAAATCAAAGTTTCATCATGAGCTAGTAAGTTTTCCAAATACAAGTTATGGGGGGAATACAAAATAAAGTTGTTTCTTTTTTCAAGTAAAAACACTAGCTTTAGAAATAAACACTCACTTCAAGACTCTTTGCGGTCCATCTCTCAACTAATGGACATTGTCCACCGTAAATCAGACTCTTCACCATGAACTAGTAAGTTTTCCAAATACAAGTTATGGATTCACCACACATTCGAAGAGAGAAAGATAAATGTTGTGTTGGTTGTTGATAATTTATGTAGGGGCAGTGTCTACAAAGGAATGGCCCATGCACAAATCTAGACAAACATGTGGAAGCATTGATAGCATAAAAGCATGGCAATGGAGTAAAGTCATAGACTTGTCGTGGAAATGGAATAAAGGCCTACACTGCATGTTACCCATTCAATGATAACTTATACATTGCATGCACAAATGGAAATTGAAACAGAAACTGTCTTGGCCTCGATATGAGGCCAAATAAGGCTTTGAAACCCCTGATTGGTCCTAAAGCAAATACAAGGACAAAAAACTTAGGGTAAAATGCATAAAAACCAATGCAAAACCAATAGTATTTGGCCGAACCGATTCCTATAGTCCCTACTACATGGAAAGGATTAATAAGGCACCTGATGTATGTTTCTTTTGCTATTCTTATTTTAGGCTTTGCTTCCTATCTTTTATGCCTAGAAGATGAATAAGGTCACCCGAGTTCTATTTCTTTTGATGTTTTTTAAACCTTTATTCATTCTTAATTTTCCAAACCCTTTGTTATTATATTAATTTATCTCTGCTATTTAGTTTTTCTAATTCTCATTTATTTATATTTATTTTTTTTATAAAACCTTTACTTATTATATTTTATTAATACATTGTTTTTTCTATGTTTTTTCTCTAACTTTCATTGTACATATCCATCTAAATAAAGGTTTCAAGTTTGTGTTCTCTTCTCCCTTTTCACTTCAAATACTTGAGTCTCCTTATAATCACAAAACCACAAACATGAGACTTAAGAGATTAAGAAGTTAGAGAGAGATAAAAAAGAATAGCATCTTCTCACTGTGTAAAATATGTTTGCAATAGATGGAGATTCAACATGTAAGTGTAAATTACTCTAAGTCAAGTTGAATCAAATTTTAATGTTGAGAGGGAGATCAACTAGAATGGGATGGATGATTTTGGACTTGTGGAAACCCTAGATTTACTAGAGATTGAGGGAGAACTAGTTGACTATGGGTTGAATCTGATGACAAGCTCGAAGATTTTTTAGTATTCAGTTATTTTCTAATAGTGGAAGGGGACATAGTATATCAAGGATTCATTCCTGGGCTATGACACTTGTAGGTGACAAGGGTCACTTTTAGGTTTTTAGAAAAAACTGGGAGATGGCCAAAAGGAATATCTGCCAATCACCTCATTAACATCTACTACTTGTGTCAATGAATTTAATGTCTATGTGAGGAAGGACACATATAAGAGGGGGATCATGTGATTCTATCAGCCAAAGGTAGTTTTCAAATAAATGGTAGAAAAGGGCTCCTTGGCTCAAACTTCATGTTGGATGATTACTATGTTTTCCAAGACAAATACCATAATACCTCTACATGGCCCTTCTCTTCCTTCAACACTTGTCTTTAGAAGCCTCTGTTTTATGATTCTTTATTGGAAGGAGGTGAGGGTTTTAATGGTCGATTCCTAGAGCATGTTTGTCATGTTCATTCTAAATTTTATCTTTTGGCTTGTTCTTAAGGGGATATGGTTTACATTCAAAACAAAAGTAACACTGTGGTAATGAAAATCCCACTAGGGTCAAGATGATGGTGGGAGAGGATTTGAGGCCAAAGCATGCTTTATCCCACATAGAAAAAACTTTTTTGGGGCATTTTTTGGAGTCCAAATATTTAATGACTCCCTACACAATTGGATCAGTATATTTTTGGAGTCAGTTGTTGGATGTAGGCCTAGTTTCCATATCATGATTGGAGTGTAGATCGATTTCACCTGATGCTCAAAAGAAGGCACAATTCACATCCTTGGTAGTAATTGGTTATGGGGTTTTTCCTATTTAAACTTGAACTTTTTGCATCCATGCTTTTACCTAAGGTGAGAAACCTCTAAAGATTTGATGATATGGGTAAAAGTATCAATGTTACCCATTGAATTATAGTGTTATACATTTATGTGGGTTCTAGGCAATTATTTGGGGAAGATCTTATATATTGATTTATCATACAAATATAGTGTTCACCAGTCTATGACCAAAATTATGGTGAACATTGACTTGTAAGGGCTTTGGCTGAAATCATAGATGTTGGGTTAGTGATACATTTTCACTCGAGTTTTGGATTATTGTAATGCTCCCTTCCAGTGTGCAACATACCATATATATGGACATGTTTTGTGAGACTATTAGAAGTATTTTATAAACAAAAGAATTGGTAGAAAAATACTTCTGTCTCCCCACAAAAAGAAAGAGAAAACTCCTTTGCATGTTGACCTAACTCAAGTTTCTCAATTTCATTTGGAAATGGGTAAGGAGACTAACTTAAGGAAAGTGGAGGAGTTGGTTCTCTCAGATAAAGAAATATTTTTTGAAGTAGGTGGTGACTCTTTCTATCCTATAGTAGTTTATGTGCTTTCCATAAATGTCTCTATATTATAATTGACTCAATGTGTTGAGTAAAGGTTGCAAACACATAAGTGGATCCATGGTCTAGACGCCAAGAATCTTTAAAGGAACTCTTGGCTCCAATTCTCAAGGAGACATGGGATTAAGGGTTCCAAAGGGTGCCAAAATGATATGACCTTTGAATAATCAAAATGATATCCTAGCTGAATGTAGAAACCATCCTCTTCTAGTGGAGGATATTGGAATCTTAATCCCTCTTCCTCTAGCTTTGTGATTAGTCACAAATTCAAGTATGAATGCACTTCATAATAAAAATTCTACACTATAATATTCATGGGGAAATTATAAGGAAAATTGGCCCATCCCACTTGAAGGCTTAAACAAGCATGTCCCAATGAATTCTAAAAAGGGGAGAAATCTGGTCCCTAATAAGGGCAAAAGGGAGGGGGGTATTTTTTATTCACCTTCTATAACATCTAAATATGCTTATTCTTGGACTTCCATTTCTAAGGAAGGGGTTAGAACTGAGACCTTTTCTACTTCATCTACCAAGGATTCAAGCGGTGAGTGTTAGGATTATAATCCTCCCTTGTCCAAACTAGTCAATTTAGCCTAACTTAGGAGTCATTTAGTCATTATTGAGTCACTAGTACCATTGGGTCCACTTGACCTAATGGGGCCACATGTACCAGTCACTAGAGTGTGGGGAACATAGATTGAGTCTAACTGCCACTGACTGCACTTGCATGCATCAGTTTAGGCTCCTCCTAGTCCAATCCCTACAATTTAGGAGCCACTAGAAGTGTCGGCACCAACCTCCTTCAGTTGTTGGCAGTTGGTAACTAGTCAAGCCTAGTTATGAGTTAGTTACATTCAGTTATAGTCAATTACAATCAGTTAGAGCCAGTATTTGCATGGTTGCATGTGGGAAGGATCGTTTTCTCACCTACCACATCAGTGAAACTAGTTTAACTGATTCTAATTGATTGAGATACTCATTTAGACAACTGGAGATAGCTATTTAAGCTCTGATAGTGATTTAGACATGTCCAGTTCTCCATGTAGTCAAATTGAGTTAATCAATTCGAATTTACTCTCATGAATTCAAATTGTCTGGATATTAATGTTAGTGTATTGCATTGTAACAATTATCGAGATTGTATCCATTTATACTTTTGATTAATGAAAGCATATATAGCTGCAACTCATTATTTGCACTGTTTCATATCATATTCTAAGTATATTTGTTTTCGAATCTTTTGTAAGTTTTGTCTTGGTCCATAGATTCCTGTGAGCTCAATTTTAATATGGTATCAGAGCCATGGTAGGACAAGGAATTTAATCTATAGATTTCTTGCTGGATCTATGAAGCAATTTGAGCAAAAAAACTCAAAAACATTCCAGCTCTACACCAAAAGCAGAGAGTTTACCACATAATTCCTGGAAGCCAAACCTTTTTTATCAAGCTTGCTTGGTTGACTAAGCCAAGTGTGAAGCAAACTCCAAAACTGTAGGCTATTCAACCTTATTGTGTTTTTTTGTTGTGTAATTGTAGGTACAACTTCATATGGATTTGAGATTATCAGTCCCTCTTCATACTCCATCCACAAGATATTCAGAATGGAAGTTGAAGATGATTGCATCTCTAAAGAGACAAGATCTCTATGAGGCATCTATTGGATTTGGTAAAGAGTCTTATGAGAATGAGAATGACTGGCTAAATGACTGTGATAGAGCTTTTAGAACAATATGTTTGGTCCTTTCTCCAAGCTTGTGTTACCTTATTGTTGAATATCCAAAGGATCTCTAGAAAAAATTGGATAGAACCTTTGGAAAGCACAATGAGGATCATAATAGAAATTTGGAGATCACACCCAACACCACAAGAGTTTTTTATTCAAAATTCTCGGACTCTACTCTCTCTGATGAAGTTGTTCAAGATAAAGAAGCAAAATCTTCTACACAGTCAATTCGAATTAAAGAAAGTCTCCTTGCAATGACTCCTTCTCCTGCTGCTCCGGAAGCTTATGAGATCTCTGATATATCATCTTCTCATATGGATGATCTAGAAGAAGACATTCGAATATCTGATATTGAAGAAAAAATCTGCTGCACTTCTATGCAAACATTCTCCAGTGATTCTCCTTTAAATTCTGTGCAAAATTTGCCAGTGATTGCTTCCGAAAGTGAAGAGGAATTCAATTTCTCTCCCTCTAATGTTGCTGCTAGTGTGCAGATAAGTAATACCTTGGATATTTTGGAAATAATATCAGATTTTAGGAGTGATCCATTCACTCTCCTTGATTTATATCTTCCAGCAAATTCCTACAGGATTGCATGCACCAATATTCCAAATTTTGAAGAAGGAGAAAACTATGCATCTACCATCTTGGTGGACCACACTTTTGGATATGATATGAACCTATTTGGATCTGATATGATATTATTTGGATCTAACATGATATTAATTGGTTCAATTTTTAAGTTCCAAGAGCCTTTAGTCATGCTTGTAGTTGGTCTCATCAATTTTGGTGTGACAAATCAAGTACCGCAAGTCTTATTCAAACTTACTGTTGGGGATTTGATGTTAGTTTCCTCTTATGATGTTGTTGATATTGTATTTTTTGAATCATTGGTTACTTATGAAGCTATAATAGATTATGTATCTCAAGCATTCACTCTCCACAGTTCCAGGGATTCTCTACCTTTGATCACATGCTCATCTCTTCACAGAACTAGTGAAGAGGAAGACATTCTGCATCTGCCTAAACACTTGCTCCTAACACTTGGAGTTGATATTACCTCACAGGTTTTGTTGTTCAAGGCTGAAATATATCAATTGCTTGGGTGTTCTTCAGATGGTTCAAATTCTCAAGAACTTTTTCTCTCTTATCAGTTGATTTCAGTTGCTCTACATGGGTCCAATTTTCATCTAGCAACTGTCTATATTTATAATTTAGTTGAGCATATTTTTCTTCTTCCAAAGAGGAATATTCCTCTAGAAATAATAATTTAGTTTGGATGGAGAATTTCACATGTCAGGCCCCAGGATAACTGCGCACAAAAGAACAAGCTTGATCCTGATTCTACCTGCTTAGTTTGAATGGGGGTATTTTCCCATGAGGTTTTTCCCCATTTCCTTGGTTGTATTAAGTAGCTGCTTTTGCATTTTAGTTGTAATGGGTGACCTTTGATCTTAGTTACCAGGGCCCGCAATTTTCCAAGTTATCATTCAAGGGGGGTGTTAGGATTATAATCCTCCCTTGTCCAAACTGCTCAATTTAGCCTAACTTAGGAGTCATTTAGTCATTATTGAGTCACTAGTACCATTGGGTCCACTTGGCCTAATGGGGCCACATGTACCAATCACTAGAATGTGGGGAACACAAATTGAGGCTAACTTCCACTGACTGCACTTACATGCATCAGTTTAGGCGCCTCCTAGACCAATCCCTACAATTTAGGAGCCACTGGGAGTGTCGGCACCAACCTCCTTTAGTTGTTGGCAGTTGGTGACTAGTCGAGCCTAGTTATGAGTCAGATACATTCAGTTATAGTCAGTTACATTTAGTTAGTGCCAGTATTTGCATGGATGCATTTGGTAAGGCACCTTTTCTCACCTACCACATCAGTTAGACTAGTTTAACTGGTTCTAACTGATTGAGAGATTGATTTATACAACTGGAGATAGCTAGTTAAGCTCCAATAGTGATTTAGACATGTCCAGTTATCCATGCTGTTAGATTGAGTTAATCAATTCGAATTTCCTCTCATGAATTCAAATTGTCTGGCTATTAATGCCAGTGTATTGCATTTTAACAATTATCCAGATTGTATACATTTTTACTTTTGATTAATGAAAACATATACAGTTGCAACTCATTATTTGCACTGTTTGATATCATATTCTGAGTAAATTTGTTTGTGGAATCTTCTGTAAGTTTTGTCTTGGTCCATTGATTCCTGTGAGCTCAATTTTAATAGTGACACCTACAACCTATGTTCTTAAAAGGATAGAACTGAGATCAATGTTTTTGGATAAGGAATTTTAGGTTTCGATGTCAAAAATCATGTTTAGTCAATGCCTACTGGTAGAAAGTCTCACCTATAGTATGCTTATAATAAATCTTAAGTGGAGATTCTGAAAGAAATACAAAAGGCTTTGATGGGGCTCTTAGAGAACTACAACCCTCCTCGGTTTCAATATGAAAATCATCTCTTGATGCAAGGGGTCTAGGCATCCTAAACAAGTTACTTGCCCTCTTCAAAATAATGGAGAAGGAATTACTTGACATACTCATTGTACAAGAGACTACGAGTAAAGGGAAACTCATCTTAGGAAATTTAAAATATCTTTTCAAGAAGTAAAAGTTGTCATAGGTGGATACTGTGGGACTTTCCAAAGGCCTGCTTGTTAGTTGGTGGTCCAGTCTCATGCTAACAAATTGTTTTTTTGTCCCCTTAGGTTTGTCAACAGTTTTCATGGATCAAATTTTGGGAATGAAAATTTTAATGGTGAATGTGTATGGACCTTACAAACATAAGCAAATATTTTAGGACCATTTTTTCTTTGTCATTGTTTCAAGGACAAAAATCTTAGTTGGGCAAATGTTTGGGGTTCCTCAGCAAGGGTTGACCCACTTGCATATTATTTTTCTTCATGTTTTGGACGCAACCAAGCTGGTTGATGTTGAACAAATCTCTGTAAAAACCTGCCTTGCATGACAAGCAAACAATAATTGTTGGTATTTCAAAACATATAGATAGATTTCTCATCACAAAACAATTGTTATTAAAATTTAACAAGGTTAGGTCTTGTATAGATATTGGTGGTGCTTTCAATCATATCCCAGTGTTTATGTAAGTCAAGATGGATAATGAGAAGCTGGCTAGCCCATTAAAGTTTAATTCACTCTTGAAAAGGTGCCTTAGTTTTGTGAAATTGTTAGAAGGGAATGGATTGCCTACAACGCAAATGTTGGTGTCTCAGCTAGTCACCAATTCGCTTAAAAATTGAAATTATTAAAAGAAAACGTTATTGATTGGACAACAAAAATATATAAATAAATAGACAATATACTAAAGGAGGTAAAGTTGAACATTTCAAAATTATTCACAAACAATTCTAGTGGGTTTTTCTTTGATGTATAAGTACGAAGGATCACAAAGTTAGAGACAAAAAGAGTCATGCTTCTCTACAACTCGGAAGTGGGATGGAGAATTAAAGGCTATGAATTTTGGTTTGAGATATGTTATTATAATGCAATTTTTTTCCACTGGTATGTGAATCAAAGGAAGAACCATAACACAATATATGAATTAAAAAATTGTGAGGGGAAATTTGTTATAGGTTTCAAGAATCTAGCAGAGTTGGGGGTCCAAACACTTTTATAGTATCTATAAGGGACCAGAGACCACAGACATTGTTAAGGTTGTTAAAGTTTGTATTTTTCCCATATTGATAACTAAAGAGGCCAATTTGTAGTTATTTAAATAAGTCTCTAGAGATCAACTTTTGACATCTGTATCATTGTTTTAAAGGGATAAGATCCCTAGTCCAGATGGTTGGACAATATAACTATTCCTTAGGTTTTTCAATCTAATGGGAGAGGATCTCCCCAGGGTGGTGGAATATGCAAGGATCTCTGTAAGGGTGTCATAAACTTTAATTCCACTTTTATAGTGTTGATCCCTAAGAATAACAAACTAAAACGTTTGTATAGTTTTAGGCCTATTACACTCTAAAAATGTGTCTATGAGATTTAAAGCCCTACTCTTGGCTTTAAGACTAAAAGTGGTGCTTAATTCATTTGTAATATCTCCATGTCCATTTGGATTTCTAGAAGACAAACATAGTCCTGTGGTGGTTGGAGCTACATAGGTGGGTCTACACACCATAAACGTGAAGAAAACTCCCAACAATGACCATAAATTTTTACCCATCCAAGGATTATGACAATATTTGTTGGTTATATGTCAAAATTTTGCTAATTCATGTTATTTTCTCTCTTCATATGGTCAATTTGATAAATAATATAAGCGAGGTCAAAACCAAATTTCATAAGTCGAGAGGCATTTGCTCAATCCAGTAGACATAATTGTACTCATTAAGTCAGCTCAACAATGCTAGCCATGATGGGGAGGGAGGACATGGAATAAAGCTACTCACTAGTCAAATTGGAGACCTTTAGAAAAACCTAAAGGAGAAGGAGGATGAGGCATCAAGAACATTCATCAATTTGGACACCATTGCTAAAAATATCTATAATATGATCATAAAGGAAAGGTTGTGGGAAAATCTTATTCTCATCAAATATATCACTTTGGATTCATAGTTGGGATGGGTAAGAAGAGAGGATAAAAAGGTAAAAAACTACTGAAATAATTGGACAACACTTTCTATGGCCTTCCGTGATATTGATGGTAAGAGGAGCTATGAGCCAAATGAGTACCCAAACATTAAATATTTATTTTCAAAACTTACCCGTGAAAACTAAATCTCTATCACTTACAATAATCTCAGGGATTCTATGCAGCTTTTGAACTATTTCCATGAATGTTATAGCTATTATACTTGATTTGAAAGGATTATTTGCTGTAAAAGGATGAAAAATAAAGCATAGGTGGGCATACTTTGTGAATAGATCCACCACTACCATGATGACATTATTTCCTCCAAACTTTAGCGGAGTTGTGATAAAGTCGGCCATTGAGACCTTTTCACAACACTAACTTGGTATGGATAGTGGTTTCGTATGGATAATGGTTGTAGAATACATGGTGTCTTGATTGTCTCTTCCTTATTTGTTATCAAACCAAACATTCGGCTACAAACTTTTGGACATACATTTTAAGACCTTCCCCCCAAAAAATCTTCTTGATCTTGTGGTAAGTTTCAAGAGCCCAGAATGTCCTCCTATAGGATAAGTGTGCAATCAAAAAAGGAACTTCTCTTTGAGTGAGGAGTTATTATATATATATAGCCAATCCTCATACCATAGTGAATCATTATTCTACAAAAATTATCTAATGCACTAGGGTTCTCTCTTATAGTTATCGAATTATTTTACATGCGTTTTGATCTTGCTTCCATTCTATCCTTGCTTCTTCCACCCAATCAGATTATGCAACGGAATTTCCACAAAGCACATTCTCTATGTCTTCTTCTTTCCTTAAAAGCACTTCTACCACCACATTTTGTTTTCATTTTTTGTAGATAATTTCAAAGTCCTAACCTGAGATCTCTGTAACCCATTTTTGTTGCCCATAGTCGTTGTTCCAAAAAGTACTTAATACTATTATGATTTATTATTACATTGAAGTGTCTCCCTATTAGGTCAGGGTGTCATTTCTTAATTGCTTGCAATATGGCTACGATTTACTTTTCATAGATTGGTTTAAGCCTTTATTTTTATTTTTAAGTTGACATAATTCAAAATCAAGTGCCTTCCTTCTTGCATTCAAACTACACCAAAGCCATGCTCTAAGGAATCACATTCCATAATAAAATAATTTGTGAAGTCAGGAGTGTCTAATAGAAGAGTTGTAT
This sequence comes from Pseudotsuga menziesii, assembly GCA_001517045.1. Lineage (NCBI taxonomy): Eukaryota > Viridiplantae > Streptophyta > Pinopsida > Pinales > Pinaceae > Pseudotsuga > Pseudotsuga menziesii. The sequence goes on from LPNX011046457.1 coordinate 78,354, forward strand.
GCATATCCTCTTTAAGTTTTTGAAAAACTTTGGTTGCTTCTTGAATCTAAGAAAATGCCTCCTTTATCAATAAAACTATTAGAAATGTTGTTATTTTATCATAATTCTTAATGAACTTGTGGTAATAACCTGTCAATCCTAAGAATTGCCTGATATTATTTAAGGTTTTGGGAACTGACCATTCCAACATAACTTTAGTTTTGTTAGGGACCATTTTGATGCCTTCATGAGATACAGTATGGCCTAAATATTATACTCCTCGAACACCAAAGGAAAACTTGGAAGGCTTGACATATAGTTGTTCCTCCTTCAATCGTTTTAAGACCATTTCAACATATTGTACATGATTTTCCCAATATTTTATTATAGATTAGAATATCATCAAAAAATACTAACAAAAAATGTACAGGAAAGGGTTTAAAAGTATAATTCATCAAGACTTGAAATGTGGAAGTTAAATTGGTAGAGACAAATGACTTTACCAAAAAATAATAATGACCTTCATGTGTTCTAAAGGTTGTTTTCATAATGTATTCTTGCCTCATTATGATTTGATGTATCCAGAACAAAGATTAAAACTACTCCATGTAATTCATCTAATAATTCATCAATGACATGAATAGGAAACGCATCTTTAATGGTCATCTTATTGAGCTCTTTATAATATAGACACATATGACATGAACCTTCCCTTTTGTGAACCATCACCATTGGTGTAGGGAAAGTACTTTAACTAAGTTGAATGATGCTGACATCTAACATTTCCATCCATATTCTCAATCTCACTCTTTTGTGAATATGGGTACTTTTAAGGTATATGTTAGGTGGTACACTTCTCAATTGCATGTGAATACCGTAGTCATGATATCAAGAAGGTGAAAGACCTTTAGGATTTTCTCCAAATACCTCAGAATTATTGTCAATAACCCTTTGGAGATCCATAGGAATAGAGGTTATAGATGATTGAACATATAGTGAGCACAATTATGCAATTACAACATGGTGTTCCCCTTTTAGCTATGTTTCCATGCTATTAGAGCTTATCAATTTAAAGTGTTTCCCTAGAATACCTCCAAGTTCAATTTCATTTCCTTATTAGGAGAATCTCATGAAGAGTTATTGAAAACAAGAGCCAATGTTCCCAATATTATAATCGTTGGACCCCTAATACAATATCAACACCGCCTATTTGATTTGCAATCAAAGGACTATCCAATAAATACTCCCCCGTAACAAGCTTAATGGCACTTTCCTGAACAATTTATGATACCTCATCTACAATCATTACTTGAAACTCTATTGTTGGATATATAAATCAATTGAGAAGTTTGGAGAATTTACAATACATGAAGTTATGGGTACTACTTTAATCAATCAACAATATTACTTTTTTATTTTATTTTTATATATCCTTCTATCTTGAGATTTGAGAGGTGTTAATGTTGGCCAATGCATGACAAGAGATGGTTGGAGTAGTATATTCTAGTTCTACATCTTGAGACTATTATGTTCTTTATCTTCTTCCTCTTCACAACCTATGCATACTAATTTTGTTTCACTACACTAATGCCCCTTACTATACTCGTTTCCACAATCGAAACATTATCCCTTTTATCTTATTTCCTCCACTCATAAAATATCTTTTCAAGAAGTAAAAGCTTTCATAGGTGGATATTGTGGGACTTTCCAAAGGCCTGCTTGTTAGTTGGTGGTCCAGTCTCATGCTAACAGATTGTTTTTTTGTCCCCTTAGGTTTGTCAACAAATTTCATGGATAAAATTTTGGGAATGAAAATTTTAATGGTGAACATGTATGGACCTTACAAACATAAGAAAACCTTTTAGGACCATTTTTTCTCTGTCATTGTTTTAAGGAAAAAAATCTTATTCATTGGTTCGGATTTGGATTTTACACTTAGTTGGGCATATGTTTGGGGTTCCTCAACAAGGATTGACCCACTTGCATATTATTTTTCTTCATGTTTTGGATGCAACCAAACTAGTCGATGTTGAAGAAATATCTCTTAAACCTGCCTTGCATAACAAGCAAACGATAATTGTTGGTATTTCAAAACATCTAGATAGATTTCTCATCACAAAACAATTGTTATTAAAATTTAACAAGGTTAGGTCTTGTATAGATATTGGTGTTGCTTTCGATCATATCCCAGTCTTTGTGTAAGTCAAGATGGATAATGAGAAGCTGGCTAGCCCATTAAAGTTTAATCCACCCTTGAAAAGGTGCCCTAGTTTTGTGAAATTGTTATAAGGGAATGGATTTCCTACAACGCAAATGTTGGTGTCTCAACTAGTCACCAATTCGCCTAAAAATTGAAATTATTAAAACATAACGTTATTGATTGGACAACAAAAAGATATAAATAAAGAGACAATATACTAAAGGAGGTAAAGTTGAACATTTCAAAATTATTCACAAACAATTCTAGTGGGTTTTTCTTTGATGTATAAGTATGAAGGATCGCAAAGTTAGAGACAAAAAGGGTCATGCTTCTCTACAGCTCGGAAGTGGGACGGAGAATTAAAGGCTATGCATTTTGGTTTGAGCTGTGTTATTATAATGCAATTTTTTTCCATTGGTATGTGAATCAAAGGCAGAACGACAACACAATATATGAATTAAAAAATGGAGAGGGGCAATTTGTTATAGGTTTCAAGAATCTAGTAGAGGTGGTGGTCCAAACACTTTTATAGTATCTATAAGGAGCCAGAGACCACAGACATTATTAAGGTGTTAAACTATGTATTTTTTCCCATATTGATAACTAAAGAGGCCAATTTACAGTTATTTAAAGAAGTATCTAGAGATTAACTTTTGACATCTTTATCATTGTTATAAAGGGATAAGATCCCTAGTCCAGATGGTTGGACAATCTAACTATTCCATATGTTTTTCGATCTAATGGGAGAGGATCTCCCCAGGGTGGTGGAAGATGTGAGGATCTCTGTAAGGGTGTCATAAACTTTAGTTCCACTTTTATAGTGTTGATCGCTAATAATAACAAACCAAACCATTTGTATAGTTTTAGGCCTACTACCTATACAAGTGTGTCTATGAGATTTAAAGCCAAACTCTTGGCTTTAAGTCTGCAAGTGGTTCTTAATTCATTTGTAATATCTCCATGTAAATTTGGATTTTTATAAGGCACACATATTCTGGTGGTTGGATCTACATAGGTGGGTCTACACACCATAAAAGTGAAGAAAACTCCCAACAATGACCATAAAAGTTTACCCATCCAAGGCTTATTACAAGATTTGTTGGTTATATGTCAAAATTTTGCTAACTCATGTTATTTCTCTCTCTTCATATGGTCAATTTGATAAATAATATAAGCAAGGTCAAAACAAAATTCCATAAGTGGGGAGCCCATTAGCTCAATCCAGTAGACAATATTGTACTCATTAAGTCAGCTCAACAATGCTAGCCATGATGGGGAGGGAGGACATGGAATAAAGGTACTCACTAGTCAAATTGGAGACCTTAGAAAAACCTAAAGGAGAAAGAGGACGAGGCATCGAGAACATTCATCAATTTGGACACCATTGCTAAAAATATCTATAATATGGTCATAAAGGAAAGGTTGTGGAAAAATCTTATTCTTAACAAGTATATCGCTTTGGATTCATAGTTGGGATGGGTAAGAAGAGAGGATAAAAGGGTATAAAACTACTCAAATCATTGGACAACACTTTCTAGGGCCTTCCTTGATATTGATGGTAAGAGGAGCTATGAGCCAAATGAGTACCCAAACAATAAATATTTATTTCCAAAAATTACCCGTGAAAACTAAATCTCTATCACTTACAATAATCTTAGGGATTCTATGTGGCTTTTGAACTATTTCCGTGAATGTTATAGCTACTATACTTGCTTTGGAATGGTTATTTGCTTTAAAAGGATGAAAAATAAAGCATAGGTGGGCATACTTTGTGAATAGATCCACCACTACCACGATGGCATTATTTCCTCCAAACTTTTGTGGAGTTGTGATAAAGTCCTTTGATACCTTTTCCCAACACTAACTTGGTATGGATAGTGGTTTAGTATGGATAATGGTTGAAGACATGGTGTCTTGATTGTCTCTTCCTTATTTGTTAGCAAACCAAACATTCGGCTACAAACGTTTGGACATACATTTTAAGACCTTCCCCAAAAAAATTATTCTTGATCTTGTGGTAAGTTTTCAAGAGCCTAGAATGTCCTCCTATAGGAAAAGTGTGCAATCAAAAAGGAACTTCTCTTTGAGTTAGGAGTTCTTATATAAATATAGTCAATCCTCATACCATAGTGAATCATTATTCTACACAAAATTATCTAATGCACTAGGGTTCTCTCTTATATTTATTAAATTTTTTTATATGCCTTTTGATCTTGCTTCCATTCTATCCTTGCTTATTCCACCCAATCAGATTATGCAATGGAATTTCCACAAAGAATGTGCTCTATGTCTTCTTTCCTTGAAAGTTCTTCTACCACCACATTTTGTTTTCATTTTTTGTAGATAATTTCAAAGTCCTAACCTGAGATCTCTGTAACCCATTTTTACTACCCATAGTCGTTGTTCCAAAAAGTACTTAAGACTATTATGATTTATTATTACCTTGAAGTGTATTCATATTAGGTAAGGGTGTCATTTCTTAATTGCTTACAATATGAATACCATTTACTTTTCATAAATTGGTTTAAGCAAATGATACTTGAGTGGATTTGAATTTTTTTGGCTCCAAGAAGATTTTAAATCTTTGAAGTGTCTTCGGCTCTACCAGGGAGGGTTGGGTTTTTCTTCGTGAAAGCTCCTCGATCTTCTTTTGTTTGATCCAAGATATGATTCCGGTTGAAAGGAGAGCTACGGCTCTGTCTCGTCCCTGAGTTCTTGGTTCATGTTTCGGAAAGTCCACCAATTGTGGAATTCAGCCTGTCTCTGTTAATTTCATTCAGAGTTCCTCGTAGTACTGAACTGATTGAAGGAAGATATTGTTGAAGATGAGTGGACTCTGAATCGATCATTCTCGTAGGGATTGGTGGTAGTTTGGGTCTTTTCTTGTTCAAGCTCTCTCATTCTTGATCAGGTTCCCTTCTGGGCTTTGGTTCTGGTTGAGTGCTCCTGGCATGCTCTGATATTTGGTTTATTTTAGGTAGATTGTCTGGAGTCTCCTGATTTGATATTACCGGTGGGATTACTTGTTCTTGAGGTTGGATCTTTGGCCTGAAGTGTAGCTTAAGATGCTTTGGTCTCCTGCTTCCTTCTTTGGAACGAGCTGGTCATTTGGTCCTGCATATTTTCCTGGAGATGTTGCTCGGTGGTCTGTCTCTATGGTGGCCTTGATTTGCCCATATGGTTTTAGTGTTGATTGTTGGCTGCGTGTTGAGAGGATGATTGTCTTCAAGCTTTGCTGAGGTGGTCAGGGTTCCTCTCTACATATGGATTCTAGTGGAGTCCCTCTGAAATCCCTCCCTCCTGACCTGGAAGCATTCAAAAAGTTGATTGCTTCAACTGGAAAGAGGACTGGTGGGGTCTCTCAAAAATTTGTGAAAAAGGTTGAAATTCCATCTGTAGAACTCCCTGCAAATCGGACTTGTCGTTCGACTTTGAACCTGGCATAACAGGGCCTCATTGGCCAATTATCTGGTCTCTGGCCTTCCCCTAAGGCTACTGAAGGTTGGGTGCAGACGAACTGGAGGCCTCTTGTATCAGCTGAAATTCACAGCCATTTTGTTGGAAGAGGATTCTTTGTGTTTGTTTTTTATTATGTTGAGGATCGAGATTTTATTTTTCGCAATGGGCCGTACTTCATGGGTCCCCAGGGGATTTACTTGAAGAAGTGGACCCCTGATTTTTACCCTACTAAAGACATCCTGTCTGCTGTCCCTATTTGGGTAAGACTTCCACATCTTCCTTTGCAATGCTGAAGCTTAGAATCCTTGGAAATCATCGGGAACAAGTTAGGCAAGTTCATTGACAGGGCTGTAAGGAAAGATCAATATTCTTGTGCAAGAATCTGTGTTAGAAGTTGACCTGGAGATTGGCCTTCCTGAATCTATTCAACTAACAGTTACTGATTGGTCATATGTCTCGAAACTTGACTATGAGAAAATTTTGTTTAAGTGTCAATTTTGTCATGGTTATGGGCATTTCGCTCGTAATTGTAAAAAAAGATTAGAAGAGGCCATCATTGTTGAGAAAGATGAACAATGGACCCAGATCCAGAAAGGAAACTCCAATCAGGGGCCCAAAATGAAAGTGAAAGAAAGTAAACTAGTGAAATTTGTAGCAGGGAAAACTTCTCTTTCTTAGGCTGTTGATCCCGAGTCTCCTTCTAATCCCTTCGTTGTTCTAAATTATAATGAAGCAATTCTTGAAGAAGGTGAAATGGATCTAGCAGAAGAGCATGAATTGGTTGCTGAAGATACTAAATTAAAGGAGCAAGCTAGTCCTTCCTTTATAAACCCTCCATTTGATGTTGGCTCCCCTCTCTCCCCTTAAATAGATGCTAGTTTTCCTCAATCTTATGTAGATATAACTTGTAAAAAACAAGCCAAATCTGGATCTTCAGAAGATGAATTGTTTGATCCTTCCAAAACAGTAGGTAGAAAATCAAAGAAGGAAATATGAGAAGAAGAAGCTGAACGGTTTAAGACACAAGGTTCTTAGGCTACTATTGAAATGTCTTATGGAAGGAACACCAGAAACAGGCCTCCGAAGAGAGTTATTACTCCTTCCCCTTTGGGTGAATAATTCTTATAAACTCCTGGAACTGTAGGGGTCTTGGGAACCCTCTCAAATATGAAGCTGTCAAAGATTTATTGAAAATGGATCCAGTTGATATCCTATTACTACAAGAGACCAAAATTGATGAGGAATCCCTTCTTCACATCAATAAAAATAAATGGAAGTTGAATTCAGGTAAAGTTGTTAGTGCCAGAGGTTCTTGTGGGGGTTTAGCAACGTTGTGGCATGAAGAGAAATTTCAGCTTATTAATTGGTATTCCACTCAGCACTGGATTTATACTGAGCTCTCCCATCTCTCCAGTAAGTCCACCTTTGCTTTGTTTAATCTTTATGTCCCTGTCAACTATTTGGAAAAGAAAGAGTGCTCGCTCTCGATCTCCAATTTCCTTGAGTCCTATTCTCCTTCTAATATCATCCTTGTCGGCGATCTTAACATAACCCTTGCTCCTAACGAATAGAAAGGTGGAATGTGTGGTAGAGATCATATGCAAGATACTGTTGAAAAATTAATTTTTGATTGGGATTTGAATGACATGAAACCTAAGTCTGGTCGATTCATGTGGTCTAATCATAGGGTGGGTGCGGCTAGCATTCTCGCTAGATTAGATCGATTTTTAGTTCACAGTCCTTTGTTGGATGGAAATTTGATTGTCTCCTCTAAAATTCTATATCATCATCCTATATCTCTGATATTTGAAAAAGAAGAGGAGATGGGCCCAATTCCGTTCCAATTTAGTTCGTTTTGGATTGAAAGAGCTAGTTTTATGGAAACGGTCTCTAAGGCTAGGTCTAGTTATGTGAAAGGATCTCCAAGCTTTGTATGGGAGCAGAAAATGAAGCATACTAAAGTAGCGTTGAAACTCTAGGTTAAAACTCCCCTCCCTTCTCCAACGTTAAACATGAAAGACCATGTGTCCGAGTTAGCATATCTGCAATTCAGAATGGAAAACAATGTAATTTCCTATTCTCATATTGCTCTGGAACATGTTGCTCATAATATCTCTTCACAATATTTTTAGCTAGAGGAGGAGCATCTTAGATTGAAATCTTGTAGCCTTTGGCTGAAGGCTGGGGATAAGAACTCTTCGTTTTTTCATCGTCAGTGTAGAGCCAGGATCTCACGAAACCATATATCAGAAATTACTAATGATGATGGGACTATTATTATAGGACAAGAATTGCTAAAACAGGCTGCCAATAGGCATTTTCAGTTGCTGTTCAAGGATGATGGAAATTATGATAAGGAAGTGTCTTCAGATTTCCTGTACAATGTTCCTAGTTTGGTTAGTAATGAGGATAACTCTAACCTAATGAAATCTTTTTCGGAGAGGGAAATAATTGATGTCATTTGGTCTATGGATTCTGATAAATCTCCTGGGCCCGATGGGTTTTCTATTCATTTTTACAAAGTCTGTTGGCCCATCATTAAAACTGATCTACTCTGGATGGTCTCTGCATTCCAGATGAAAGCAAAATTGGGTGGATGTACCAATTCCACATTTCTTGCCTTAATTTCGAAAGATGTTAACACGTCCTCCTCCGATAGGTTTATCCCTATTTCTTTGTGCAATTCATCATACAAGATTATTTCCAAGCTATTAGCCAACAGGTTCAAGCCTCTGTTAGGGAAACTGATTTCTCCTCTTCAGGGGGGGTTTGTCAAAGGCAGAAACATAGTGGACAATATCATTCAAGTTCAAGAAGCAATGCATTCTAGCTATCTAAGGAAAGAGAAAGGTATGATTATTAAGTTGGATATGAAGAATGCATTCGATCATGTTAAGCTTTCTTTTCTTTATGATGTCCTCCTCTCTTTTGGTTTTTGCCCAGATTTTGTTAATATGATCAAAGCCTGTACCGATAAGCCTTGGATTGCCCCTTTACTCAATGGTAGACCTACTAATTTTTTTAAAGCCTCCAGAGGCCTTTGTCAAGGCTGTCTGTTGTCCCCTTTCTTATATATTTTGATGGTTGAATCTCTCAGCAAAAAACTAATAGCTGAAAAGGAAGCTGGGTTCCTACTGGGCATTAAAATTGCTAGGGGTGTGGACCCTATTAATCATGCTCTTTTCATGGATGACTCTCTTCTTCTTGGAGGGGATTCTATCTTGATTGCTTGTGCATTCAATGTCATCCTTCAAAAAAAAAATTTAAGCCCCAAATCTCTTATAAATAAGGAAAAAAGCGCAGTATATGGTTGGAATGTGGATCAGTCGTCTCTTCTCTGAATTTCAGATTTATTAGATTTTACAGGATTTGCAAAGTGGGATAAGATCAAGTATTTGCGGATTCCACTTAAATTAGCCTCGTCCCCCCTATCTCTTTGGCTGGATGTGTTTACTAAGTTAAAGGTCAAAATTGTTTCCTGGGGTGGACATTGGCTTTCTAAGGCCGGGAAATTGGTTTTGATCAAATCTGTCCTCTCAGCGTTTCTGATTTTCCAGTCCACTTTACTTCTTGCCCCAAGGTCTATTTCGAATCAAATTGCTAAATTTTTTAGAGATTTTCTTTGGAATGACGGGAGAAGTGGAAAAAGCAAGCTGCATTTGGTGAGATGGGAGGTTCTCAAGCGACCTATCTTAGTTGGAGGATTACAACTTCAGGATCCAGGGTTGGCTAATTTGGCTATGTTTGGTAAGTTGATTTGGAAGCTTTTTGTGGATCCAAATCATTCAGTTGGTCGTATTTTTAGGATGAAGTATTTAAAAGGAGGCTCTTTAAGAAATATTTCATGTACTAATACTCGAGGATCAGCAATCTGGAATTCCTGTAGGAAAGGTTTAGAATTTTTTAGTGAAAAACTTCTTAGAGTTCTAGGTAATGGTAAGAAGATTTTACTTTGGGAGGATTGTATCTCCGACAATATCCCATTTTCCTTTGTTCCTCATATTACGGAGTTAATGGACTGGTCAAAAAATAAAGGTTTATTAAGGTTGGCAGACATCTGCATCTGGGATAATGAAGGCCATTGGGCAGGTTGGAACTTTCTGGATCTCCCGGGTAGTCTTGAATACCAGGTTTCCTTGCTTCTCCCCCTTCGTTTCCTTGCTTCTCCCCCTTCTTTCTAGATTAGCTCTGGTTCATTGTTCCCATCAAGATCAGTGTGGTTGGGGTCATGATGGATATTATTCAATAGCCAATGCATTTCAATCTCTGCAGTCGATTCATGTGTCTTCCCTTTTAGCAGCAATCTAGCATTCTGTCTGGCAGGCTCCATGTATGCCGAAGGTTAATTTTTTTTATTTGGTTTCTTTTGAAGAATAAGACGCTCACTGGAGAAAATCTCTTAAAGCATGGAATTCATGGGCCCTTCCACTATCCATTTTGTATTTATACCTCTGAGACTACTAACCATATTTTGGTTGATTGTGAATTCTCTCGGAATGCTTGGGCGTCGGTCCTCCTGGGAGTTCAGATTACATTTCCTCAATTCAGCTCTGTCAAAGAAATGTACATTGCATGGAATAATAGATGTCCAACTAAAATCCATGCCAGTTTCCATAAGAGCTGGCATTTGATCTTGAAATATACGTTCTGGTCGTTATGGTTGGCCAGGAACAATTGTATTTTCAACAACCGACACATTCAATCTCAAATTGTTGCAGCTAAAGCACTTTTGTGGATTGCCGAATCCATCGGTAGCTTATCTACCTCATTGTCGTCCTCTCTTCGGTCAGGGACACGAATTACTACTGAAAAATTGTTGTCTAAACCTGGCTTGCTTCCTTCATGGCGGATTCGAGAGGGTTTATATGAATTTAATCTGAATTAGTCGAATTCATCTTCAACTGTTATTTTTTTTATGGTGCTTCTAAAGGGAATCCCGGGATTTCCGATGATGGTGGTTTGATTATTTCTCCAGAAAGAATGCTCTATATCAATTTTTGTTGGGGACTTGGCACATTGTCCAATAATCAGGCTGAATTCTATAGTTTGCTTATGGCTATGCAGCTGGCTAAGAAGAATGGATTTTTATCAATTCAAATTTATGGCAACTCCGAGATTTTGATAAAAGCTCTTAATTCTTCGGATAACCCTAGTAATTTTGCCTTGAAAAGTATTCTTCAGAGAATTAGGGGCATTTCAGAATATTTTTTTAAGTTTGATTCATTCCACATTCTTCAGGAATTAAATAATTCAACAGACATTCTTGTAAACAAGTCTTGTCTCCTTCCCCAATGTTTTCTCAGCATCAACAGGGAGCCTAGTCATTTTCATTCTATTCTGTAAATGGATCTTGTGATCAGGTTCATGGATGGCCTATCTCTCTCAAAAATGTAATAATATGGCTTTGGTCATTTCGATTTTGTTAAATTAGGTTGATTGGCATTTGCCAAAATAAACCTGCTTTTCTCTTCAATAAAAATTAACCACTTTTGTTAAAAAAAAATTGGTTTAAGCCTTTATTTTTATTTTTAAGTTGGCATCTTTCAAAGTCAAGGGCCTTCCTTCTTGCATTAAAACTACACCAAATCCATGCTCTAAGGAATCACATTCCATAATAAAATAATTTGTGAAGTCAGGAGTGACTAATACAAGAGTTGTATGCATATCCTCTTTAAGTTTTTCAAAAAATTTGGTTGCTTCTTGAGTCTAAGAAAATGCCTCCTTTATCAATAAAACTATTAGAAATGTTGTTATTTTATCATAATTCTTGATGAACTTGTGGTAATAACCTGTCAATCCTAAGAATTGTCTAATATTATTTAAGGTTTTGGGAACTGACCATTCCAACATAACTTTAGTTTTGTTAGGGACCACTTTGATGCCTTCATGAGATACAATATGAGCCAAATATTATACTCCTCGAACACCAAAGGAAAACTTGGAAGGCTTGACATATAGTTGTTCCTCCTTCAATTGTTTTAAGACCATTTCAACATAGTGTACATGATTTTCCCAATATTTTTATATAGATTAGAATATCATCAAAAAATACTAACAAAAAATGTATGGGAAAGGGTTTAGAAGTATAATTCATCAAGACTTGAAATGTGGAAGGTGCATTGGTAGAGACAAATGACATCACCAAAAAATAATAATGACCTTCATGTGTTCTAAATGTTGTTTTCAGAATGTATTCTTGCCTCATTATGATTTGATGTATCCAGAACAAAGATTAAAACTGCTCCATGTGATTCATCTAATAATTAATCAATGATAGGAATAGGAAACGTATCTTTAATTGTCATCTTGTTGAGCTCTTTATAATATAGACACATATGCCATGAACCTTCCCTTTTATGAATCATCACCATTGGTGTAGGGAAAATACTTTAATTAAGTTGCATGATGTTGACATCTAACATTTCTCCAGCCATATTCTCAATCTCACTCTTTCGTGAATATGGGTACTTGTAATGTATATGTTAGGTGGTACACTTCTCAATTACAAGTGAATACTATAGTCATGATATCAAGAAGGTGAAAGACCTTTAGGGGTCTCTCCAAATACCTTGGAATTATTGTCAATAACTCTTTGGAGATCTATAGGAATAGAGGGTATAGATGTAGAACATCTAGTGAACACAATTTTGCAATTACACCATGGTGTTCCCCTTTTAGCTATGTTTCCATTCTATTAGAGCTTGTCACTTTAAAGTGTTTCCCTAGAATACCTCCAAGTTCAATTTCATTTCCTTATTAGGAGAATCTCATGAAGAGTTATTGAAAACAAGAGCCAATGTTCCCAATATTAGAATCGTTGGACCCCTAATACAATATCAACACAGCCTATTTGGTTTGGAATCAAAGGACTATCCAATAAATACTCCCCTGTAACAATCTTAATGGCACTCTCCTGAACAATTTATGATACCTCATCTACAATCATTACTTGAAACTCTACTATTGGATATATAAAGCAATTTAGAAGTTTGGATAATTTACAATTAATTAAGTTCTGGGTGCTACTTTAATCAATCAACAATATTACTTATATATATATATATATATATGTCCTTCTATCTTGAGATTTGAGAGGGGTTAATGTTGGCCAATGCATGACAAGAGATGGTTGGAGTAGTATATTCTAGTTCTACATCTTGAGACTATTATAGTTCTTTGTCTTCTTCCTCTTCACAACCTATGCATAATAATTTTGTCTCACTAATGCCCCTACTATACTTGTTGCCACAATCGAAACATAATCCCTTTTATCTTATTTCCTCCACTCATTGAGGCTTCAACCTTGTAGGCTAATTGAGGATACGATTGGAAAGATTTCTATCTAATGTTAGTGGCAACCATTCTAGTAGCCATATTTTGACTTTCAATTTTCCTTGTCAAATGAAAATCATTCTCGAATTTTGTAGGTTTGAAGAGACATACCTCATGTTGAATTGTCTTCTATAATGTATCCATAGAGAGATCCAAAAAATTATCCTCTAAAATTTTATTCACTCTAAGACTTAACTTTGAATTTTATTAATATGCTTTGTAACTGGGGCTCTCTACCCGATATTTATTAATAATATAAAGAAGGTGTTTATAATAATATCTCCATTATGTGGTATCAATTAATTTGTAAATGTAAACCAAGAGACAACAGAGTCATTTTTACTACCACAAAGCCATTGGTATCACACAAATTGATCAAGTTCTAAATACAAGAACGCAATGGTCGCCTTTTTGTAAAGTAAACACTTGGTGTAGATCAAAGAATTGCTCCATTTGAATATCCATGTTATGGGATCATTACCATCAATTTTTTTCACATCGATCTTGAGAATGAAGCAGTTCCTTGGTCCCATGTTGAACCCACCATTATTGTAACACCCCGGTTTTGACCCGGTGATATTTTTATTATACATGATGTATGTATGAATCATGGCAAGGAGCTCAAGGTCAGGGCACTTCCATTGATGGATGTTTTCTGTATAGGTGATCAAGGATGATTCCTAGGGTTGTGGTGTTGGTTATGCACTGCATGTTTTGATATATCATGTAAATGCAAAATTTAATAAAATACGCCAGCTAGCTATGGAACTGCAATGTGAAAGAGATGGGGAAATGATTTCATAAGGGATAGGGTGGAGGAGTTGGTCAAACCTCTGAGCCGATAGGGTTAAGCCAGATGTCATTGAGAAAACCCTTGAACCTTAGCTACCCATTTTTTCCCCTGCACTCAATCATTAATTCCTTCCAGAAATCAGATGAGGCAGTTAATACATGGGGTAGTGCAAGGCATGGCAGACTGTAGCCTGCGCAGGCCTATAGCCTGGGGGAAGCCTCACTTTTGCTTATGCAGGAAGCAAGCACATGATGCTTTCCCAGTCCATCAAAGGAGATCGCGTTTGGGTTTTGCTCACTCCTCCTCATGCATTGGAACCATTCAATAGTTGTACACACACTCTACCATTTTTGAGCTCTCCAGACTGCTCATACGTGCTATATGTTCACATGTGTTGTAGAACTGTGTTTTGTTTGTGATCGTCCATCCTTGGTCCCTTCATCGTGTTGGTCCATTGCCTAAAACTGCAGGACGATTATCTGCGTGTTTTCCTTTGTCGAGCAAGAGATCAGGGGTCCGTAGTTCAGACAATTTGATTTCCCTCTCCTGAGTTGCGGAAGGTGTCTCTGCAATGGATTTCTTTGTTACAAAGTGAGAAATCCTGTTTTGTTGGTCTACGGCATGGTTGTTGTGTTTTGCACCTTGGTTTTGGGTCTGATTGGTATACAAGACTGAGGAGTGGAAGAGAAGAGGAAGGGACTTGTAACCTAGTGCAGGAAGGAAACTCACGAAAATATAAGAGTGGTTGTTAGATCCTTACTGCATGCCCTGAAGAGCACTAGAAGGGAGGCATAGCCTGAAGGACCGTTGAGCGGAGAAAGGGATACTACCGTGTGTTGGAATGCAGGTAATGTGGATTCCAGTCCAAATAGATCTTGTGGAGGTGTCCTCAACTCCTGAGTGAGCCACTAGTCTAGTCATTCTACCTTTCCACTGCCTTAGCATCCTCTAAACCCAAAGGGGATTGGCTTGGCCTTGGGGCCTCTTAACCCAATTGGATCTTGGTTTTGCTAAGGCTTGTTTTGCATCATCCTTGTGTGTAATCCTTGGATGGATAGCCTGTTAACCCAACCGTGAGAGATGGTTTGGTCTTGGGACCTATGAATCGATCTGTTGGCTTGGATGGTCCTTAATGCAAGTGTTGGATTAATAAGCCTGCAACCTATTAACCCAACTAGGTGTTGGCTTGGCTGGACAGTTTGATAAGTCCAACTAGGTGTTGGCTTGACTGTGTATTAAAAATATATGGTTGTGTGTGAGTCTGTTGTTCCCTAGTTCCTTGTGGAATCATGCCCAACTCGGGGGTGGCAATGGTGTTGAGAGATTAAGGAACACACTGGCCTATAGTTGGGTGGAATGTTGCAACTACATAGCTAGTTGCAAGACAACTTCATCCTTCAAGATAAGTATTCTTGTAATGTTGTGTATGCAATGTATTTTCCTATGAATTGTTCTGTTCATGATTCAATGCTTAATGATGATGAAGTAGATGTTTACTTGTGTATATTTCCTGCATTTTATCTTTGCTTTTGCCTTAGATGTTTTTATGCATTTTTGTCTAAGTTCATGGAGGCTAGAAGCCTGTTACAGAGGTTAGAGTGCTTATGACTTAGTGTTTCCACCCTTTGAAATCCACCTAGGAAAGACGGAAGCCGGAAGCCATAATAGAGCACTTGAACTGGGAAGAAATGTTGTATTTCTACGTCTTGGGATCCGTAGTGGAAGGAAAAATGCAGGAGGCGAGAGAAAGAAGTTCCATCGGCGTAGAATACGGGATTTATGACTTCTGGGATCTGCCTGCAGAAGGCAGAAGGTGGAAATCCAGAAAAAGGTTAAGGTAAAGTTTTTGGTCTTCCGATTCCTGAGTTCTGCACTAGAGGGCAGAAAGGTGGAATGTGTAAGGTGGAAACAAGGATAGATATTTCGTCATTTGATAGTTTTTCGACTTTTGAGTTCCAAAGTATGAAAGGCGGAAGGGCGAAAGGTGAAACGGTGGTTGAAAGACTCCGTCAAAAGTTAATGTTTTGATTTCCGAAGTCCGAGGTTAGACAGCGGAAGTCAGAAGGACAGAGAAAAGTTAAGTCGAAAGTGTAAGTTCTTGGTTTCTGAGTTCCACAACGGAAGGTAGGAAGGTGAGAGAATAAAAGTTAATCAAGGCCAAGTATTGGGTTTCTGCGATCCGAGTTCCGTAGCGGAAAGGTGGAAGGAGGAAGACAGAAAGTGAACAATTTTAGTTATCGTTTCGATGGTTTTCCAGTTTCCAACTTCCGAGGCCGGAAGGAGAAAAACAAAATTGTGGAAGTGCGAAGGGAGGAAGTTGAATCTTTCGCTTTGTTGAAATATTGAAGTTTTGATTTCCGAGTTCCGGAGGCCGGAAGGCAGAAAGTGGAAGTGCTGAGGGAGGAATTTGAATCTTTCACTTCGTCGAAACCTTGAGGTTCTAACTCTCGAGTTTCGAGGTCGGCAGTGCGGAAGTGGAAGGGCGGAAAGGGAAAGGTTAGTTCGGAAATGGCCATTCTGGACTCAAAATGGATAGTTGAAGAGCAGAATGACTGGTATACTGGTTCTAAGACTGAGATGAAGGTTGGAGAAGAGGTTAACGTCCATACTCGGTGTTTATCAGAAGAAAAAAGAGGTTCTTTAAGCAAAAAATTTAAATTATCCACATTATGGGGTATGGGGACGTGACATTATGGTATCAAAGCTAATGGTTGCAATATTGGGCCTAGATGGTCCATGTGAATAGTTCCAGAACTATTGATTGCAACATTGCAACTAACTCTGTTTTTAATTTTTGAAAATTATCATGTATCTAACAAACATGTCTGTTAACACATTTTTGCAAAGTCATAGTGCAGAATTAGAAAGGTGGGTTTTTAGCTCAAGCCATGAGAACCTACAACAGGTATGATGTACGAGAGCCCCTTGGGTATGAGGAAGATGTTATGGGTGAGAACGTTAGTGTCAGAAATGATGAAACCGAGTCTAATGGAAGGAGATATCTAGATACCCAGCCAGATTTTGCAGCCGCCGTGAGAAGCCTAAGGGTGGAAATGCAGAGTTACAGAGCATACAATGAAAAATTGGTCAAGGCTCAAGAAGATCATAATCGGTTGAACGTAGCCATGCTGCAGAGTTTGAAAGAATTACAAATAATTATGTACTTTGGGAATGGGACAGTAAATCCATAAGGAAGCAAGAGCAACACTAGAAGAAGGAAAATGACTCCTAATGAGTCATCTCACTTAGAAGAATCCATTCGGAGTTCAAGCTCTTCTTCTCACGAGAGCAAGAGAAAGAGGCGTCACATGAATAACTCTCGGGATGAATTTAAGAAGGCTAAACCTCCTACCTTTAATGGTGAGATAAATACTAGTCAAGAAGCATAAGCTTGGCTTCTTGGGATGAGGAAGTATTTCCAAGTCCATGACTATTTACGAAACATGAAGGCAAGGGTTTCCATCTTCAATCTGAATGGAAGAGCATCCATTTGGTGGGAGCACCTCAGACAAGTAAAGAGAATTAGTGAAAGAAGAATTAAGTGGAAATAGTTCAAGAAGTACTCCTTTTCTTGCAGCTGTCGAACCTTATGGCTCAGCAAGGACTCCTGAAGGAAAATCCATATATTTCATTACTCTTCCAAATATTAAAATCCGGCAAGGAAATGCAAAGCTATTCATGGAATCAAAATTGTACTCCCTTTTGTCTCCACTCCACATATCTAAATGATGGTGCAAATCGCCATAAACATTCAGCAGAAAGAAAAGAAAATACAGGAGTTTAAAATTTTAAAATCAGTCATGAGGATAGACGACCAGTTAAAACTTCCACAGGTTTAGTAAAAAATTCTACATCTCAGAAGACAACTTGAAAGTGAGGTATGTTCTGAAATCCCTACTGTTTTTGGAAAAAATATAAATATTTCATTCAGCTTCTTATAAAGAAGGGTATAGAGGAACACCATGCAAAAGTAGAGCAATCCCAATGAACGCCTATTACCAAAAGCTTTGTGAAGAAGAAATTATAGGATTACCGGCAAAAGGTTATGATAAGGCATTCTAAGAGTCCATGGAATTGTTATGTTTTTTTTTTATGTAAATAAGCATTCTTAATTAATTAGGGGAGTCCCAAGGCTTGTTGTCAATTATAAACCCCTAAATAAAGTTCTTGCCAATGATACATACCCCATTCCACATAAGTCCAATTTGGTAAATAGAATTGCAGGGGCCAAAATATTCTCAAAGTTTGATTTAAAATCTAGATTTTGGCAAGTGACCATTAAGGAAGAAGATAAATTCAAAACAACCTTCAACATTCATGCAGGACATTACGAGTGGAATGTCATGCCATTTGGACTAAAAAATGCCCCTTCCAAGTTTTAGAGGATTATGCATAATATATTAAAACCATATTTTTGATTGGTTAATTGTATTTTCAGATTCAGTAGAACAACACTTCAAGCACCTGACGATCTTTTTCAAAGTTATCAAAGAAGTTGGCATATTCCTATCCAAAGAGAAGCTTGAAATTTTCCAGACTAAGATCAAGTTCTTAGGTCATATCATCGCAAATGGCACTTTGGTTTTACAACAACATGTAGTTGAGTTTGTATATAAATTTCCTGATAAGATTCTTGATAAAACCCAGCCGCAAAGGTTTTTGGGTAGTTTAAATTATGTCAGCCATTTTTATAAAGATTGTGTTAAAGATTGAAAGATCTTAAATGAGTGATTAAAGAAAAAACCATCTCCCTGGATCCATGAGCACACTAAAGCTGTCTAGAAAATCAAAGCCAGAGTAAAAAATCTACCCATTCTTCATGTAGCAGATAATGAATTGCTAAAAATTGTTGAGACAGATGCTAGCAATATAGGGTGGGGAGCAGTTCTCAAGCAAGTCAAGATTAAGGAAAACAAAAGAAAGGTCGAAGAAATTCTGCAATTTGCTTCAGGGGTTTGGCAAGATGCAGAGAAGAATTATTTTGCATTAGACAAAGAAATCAAGGCTGCCTTAAATGCCATCAATAAATTTGAAATCTTTTTTATTAACAAGAAGTTTGTTCTGCAAATAGATGCCGCAACCATGAACAAAGTCCTAAACAAATAAGTCAAGAAAGTCAGTGATGCTAAGTTTGCAAGATGGTAAGCCCTATTTTCAAATTTTGAATTTGACATTGAACATATCAAGGATCTGACAATTGTTTGCCTGATTTTTTAAGCAGAGAAAATCTAGTTCAGATTGCAAGCGAGCCTGTACAAGCATGCGCCGCATCAAACAAGGCTAACTATTGTCTAATAATGATTAGTGAATGGAAAAATTATTAAGAAGGAATCAAAGAAATTCTAGATAATATGAGCTAGGTTGAATATAAACGACAGTGGAAACCAACCTGGCAATTGTGTGGCACTCAAGTAATAGATAGGAAATTTCAGCCTTGCTCATTACTTTCGCGGCTTGTACCTGAAATTCGTAGGAGACTTACTTCAACGGTCACTATTCCAAACTTGATTTATGACAAAGCACTCATAAAAGCTGCAGATGCGTTCGAAGCATTAACATATACCTTTAAGGACATTAATTCCATCTGGCGACAATACATCGTTTCGCCTACAATTGAGAACCAATACTATTGCCTAAATCGTCCACGAAACCTACACTTATGGACAACAACACAATCAGATCAAATCTTCCCGGGTACTCCTTACAATTATTATGAGTATAAACAAATGCGGTGTGACTTCCTATGTAAAGATAATATCACTGGGAAATATACCTCTCTTGTCAGGTTCGGATCTATAAGAACTAATTTACAGTTTGATCTTCTTGATTGGTTCTTTGATTGGTGGAGCACATTTGGCATCAACCGGAGCGTAGTGGACCCATACATCATAGAACAAGAATACGATGCACATGGCGTTGCACTTGAAAAGATAAGAGATCTGCAAGACAAAGAGGTTATGGATGAACAACAAGTATTCAAATGCTTTTTAGTTAGCCATTATAGTGGCTAGTGCGCATGAAGATCAAAGTATAAAATCTCTAAGGACATCCCATTATTATCAAGCAAATCTACACCAAAATGTCAGATACGTTGTCTTATCTTGAAAGATATGGTTAGATGGAATTTGAGTAGTGTCTTTCAGGACGACCTTGGTGCCTGACAAATTTTCGTGGGATTCTGTAAAAATCTCCACTGTGTTTTATCTTTAGTCATTTCAAAAGGTTTCCCATGGGATTTGATTCCTAAGAATCTCCAGTGTGTTTTGTCTTTAGTCATTTCAAAAGGTTTTCCGTGGGATTTGATTCCTAAAAATCTCCATTGTGTTTTAACTTTTGTAATTTCAGTATAAGCTTTCTAGACGGATCTCTATAACTCGGAGCACTTCTCCGACTTTTGGTGCGGTTTGACCCACATTACGGAGAATCAAGGGAATGTTGTGTAGTATCTTTAGTCATGTCATGGAAATACATGTCTCGACAGCTCTGAAAATGAATGATTTGGACCATGATATTTTTCCTCGAAATTCCTATAAATAAGGGAAAGAGAGGATCATTCAGGGATTTGGGCTTTGGAGAGTCAGTGTGTCTGCCAAGAGTCTTCTAAGTTCCCTCTCTTGAACTTTGTGTATTTTTGCATCTGTTTGGGTTTGCGTATGCTCTCAACCTTGCACTCTATGTGATCTTGGCTAATCAGAAACAAGTCTAAATATGTCTTAGTGATTATGTCTAGATGGTCCAAGCTATATCTTGTATAATGCCATCATGCCTTTCAGTAATATAGAAGTTGTTTTCTATTTGGCTCCTTGTTATCTGAAATTCATATAGGCAGTACACTTTATAGGCATAAAAAGACATAAAAGCTATTTAAAGCTATTAAATATGGGAATGTACAATTACATAGGCGAAGGTACAATTGCATTCTACTTCAAATATTTTATCGTACAAAAGTTCCAAATTTTAACTCAATGGATGATTAACCATTATTGTTCACGGCATTAGACAAGGTAAATTTATTCGCTAAGATCCAACTCCAGTGGTTTATGCTTTCGTCCGTTTCTCCACATTGTACATCCTGGCATTGATGAGAACAAAAATAAGCTTCCAAGAGCAGCGTGATTCGATACCCTGACCTCTGCCAACATGAAAACAGTACCAAGCGGAGAGAATACTCCAAGGTATAAAGGGCTTGCAAATAAGGTTTTTTTTATTGATTTTTTAGCCTTTCTTTAACCTGACCAGCCAGCTAATGAATCTATCTTTCGTTCATATCCGCGGATTGGTACTTGCTTTCACTAACCAGTTGTTGCATGCTTGTTTTTTCATAATGGTGCACGAGAACTCTCACATTCAACCGCCTCTCCGCTAGGTTGCACATGAAGTCCCGCCACCGATTGTTTTTGGTCATTTGTAGCCTAACATAGCTCAAGAACAAAAAATAGCCCTTCAAGTCAGGTAGTCGAGAACAGAAAACAACCCTTCAAGCCAAGTAGTCGCCATTGCTGGCCGTCAGAACTACGAGTTTCACTGCAGGAGCAATGCCAGCAGTTATGAGAGCAAGCACGACGGGCGTCCACAGAAAGAAGCACGTTTATTAAAGTCAGGGGGCGGGTCCTCACAGGCCCGTGACAGACGATGAAGCCCAGAGAGGAACCGTCCCCTACCTAATAAGACAGGGTTTGGTCGAGAAAAAGAGAAGGTATTGGCTATACATACTGGTCAAGTCACACTCAAATTAGATATCACTCTTTTGGTACCATAACAGACGTTCTAATATAAATCCTTTCATTTTGTTTTGCATAAACTCCCACCGGAAGTTCCTGGCACTCTCATCTGTTGACTCTGGTATGCCAGATCTGTCGTGACCCTGTATCAAATGCTTACTGCAAGAGACTGTTGTCCTGGGCTTGGCTAAATTCTCTATTGAAGGTTGATTCCGAGCTATTTTAAAATAAGCCTATTTTGTTGAAAACCTTCTTGAATTGGAGCTCTGCACCTGTTAGCAACAATTCCAACAATAGTGAACTTTAAGCTACTTGACCAATGAATATGTTTGAACTTTGAGAAAATTAAAGGTGCTTGTGAATGTTGAACTCCACTTAGATTTTGTAAGTTCCAAAAAAAGTATACTTTGTTGAAAAGCTTTTAGATGGGAACCCTGCTAAAGTTGGCGGACGATTCCATTAGTTAGAAGCGTGTTTTCAGCATGCTATACTTATTTTCCAAAGAAAAGATCAAGGGAAACTTAATGGATGCTTCTCTATGCGGTCGACATTTTTATGTTTATTGACTGTGAGTTATGTGGTGTGTTATAGAGTTGCTACTAGTCTTGTTTTGGGCTTGGTTAAATGCTCTATTGAAGATGGATTTCTAGCTATGTTTAAAATAAATCTACTTGGTTGAAAACCTTCTTAAATGGGAGCATATCAGCTGTTAGTAGACAATTCCAACTAGGATTTATTGAAGATGGATTCCTAGCTATGTTTAAAATAAATCTATTTGGTTAAAAACCTTCTTGAATTGGAGCACAACAACTGTTAGTAGGCAATTCCAACTATTGAACACTTGCAATAATTTAATTAAAGCCGTTTGACTAATGAATATGCATGTGAATGTTGAATCTCAACTAGATTTTGTAAGTTTCCAGAAATATGCTTCGCTAAAAAACTTTTAGATTGGAACTATTACTAAGGCTGGTGGACTATTCCATTAGCCAGAATTGTTTTTTCACTGTGCCATACTTTTTTCCAAGAGCCAAGGGATGCTTCTCCACATTAGTGGACGACATCTCTAAAAAACCCATCAGTGTAGACTAGTGTGCTTCACCTAAGAGGATTCAAAACAGGCACATGTTGGCATGGAACTAGACAGATTTCCAACAACATTGGTGGTGACTACTTGAGTCAATCCCTTGGGCTTTGAGCATGTCATACTTATGCAAGACATGTAGATATTTTATAAACTATTTAATTACTGTGAGTTTCAAAGCAAGCTTTCTTGGTCTTGCTTGAGATTGAAGAGATGCTACAATAATATCTCAATATGAAAGAGAAAATTGAAAACACTTGAGAAGAAGAAAAATCTAATCAAAATTAAAGCATAAAACTTGATATAAAATCTAAGGTTGTAATATATTGTGAAGCTATATTCTTTGTAGTTTCTTGAAACTAAGGAAGCATATATATCCCTAGGAAGTCCTTCGCATAAGTTGAAGGCCCATTATGAGGAAGGTTTTGGTTTTCTTTTATGTTTTTGAGTTGGGGATAATGATTTCTCACAATGAAAACTGCTTTATTGTAGCTAAAGTTGTGTAAAGCGTATTTGTTGACTTAGTCCATATCATGTAAAATATGTGGTTAAGTAGATGGGTCCATGAGAAGGCAAATGTATTGAATAGCACAAGGACCATCACATGATATGGAAATTCAATATGTTATTATATTTTGACAACAAGCTAGGATGTTTGATGATAAACAAGGCACAAGTCAAAGCCATAAAATTTATACAATTTCATGTGTTGTATATTGTATGGCACATGAAGAACAAGATGAGCAACATGGAGTATGCATTTTTTTTATGTGTCTAAAATTGGAAAATGCTAAAATATAAACAACTTAAACCACTGGTGGATTGCTATCATTATGGCACTCTTTAGCGAGGTACTTTTCTAGGTTGATATTCTTGGGTATTACTGAGAAAGGCGATTTTATGTTCAAAATATAATGGTTCAAGATAGTAGGATGTTGTAAGATCAAGATGAACTGCTTGTCTAGCTTGGAGAAATATTACAGTTTAATGGATCAACAAATGTCTTTTATATATCATAGTGTTACACAAGAACATGTTCCCAAGTGCAAGGGACACACTCTTTGCATTCCTAGGATGGGGATACACCAAGGGGGGTGTTCCCCCACTTTTCCTCTGGAGGGGAACACATGGAAATGCAAAAGGGAATGCTCCCTTAAAAGAGCAAAATGATTTATCCTAAAAATTGATGTTGCCATACCCCCTTTGACCAATTTTGACAATGTCGATAGATATTTAGGGAAAAAAGGACACAAAAAATTAAATGACTAATTGTACTATTAAATTGTAACATATGATATAATCTTCACTTTCATTTACCTTGATGTTGGTGATTTTCTTCTTTGTTGCTTTCTCAATTTCTTTATTGCCATTGGTGATTTCTCCTTGGTTTTCCATGATTTTTCCTTTGTTGTTGTTGTGAGAGGGGTCCATTGTTGGCTACGATACTATGAAAGGGGTCTACTATTGTGGTGTTAGAGGGGACGGGTTGTGACATCAACCTATGACCTATGTAAGTTTTAGCCTCAACCCTTGCCTTGTTTGTGAGATGTGAGACCCCAACCTGTGAGACTATTGGTTATCGGATATCCAACACCTGAGGGTGTTAGAGACCTTACTGTTGGATAGTGATATTTTTAAGTATTGTGGGTTGTATTAGTGGATAGTGCTAGATATAAGTTATACCTAGATATTGTGGGCTACTGTAGTTGTTGGGTGTGTATTTTCCAATTGGAGGATTTGTTTGAGGTAGGGAAGCACCTTACTTGTTTTTTTGTTTGTTTCATATATGTAGTTTCAAATTTCATTCTTCAAACTTGAATTATCAAAGGTCATGGTTTTCAAAGTTCTTACTTATTAGAATTTGAAATTTAAGATCCTACAAGCATGGAAAATGTTGCATTCAATGATAATATGGTATACCTACAAACCATTTTGTAGGGTGCCTTCCAAAACTAATCAAACCCAACGCATATACACAAAATGAGTTGCTCTGGAAACACCGCTAATAATGACTATGATATTGAGACATAAAGCAATGAAAATGTCAGGGAAATGGGAAAAACAAAGAGAAAGAAAAGTAGGGCAACAAATGATCATGATCATGGATTGGGATTTGTAGCCAATTTTGGCCCTCCAAATATATTTGAGCAATATGTGAAGGGCTCATTCAATCCTTAAAACATATTTTTTATATGCAACCAAACAAGCCAAAAGAAGTAGACCAAAGACTAGCGGTGGCTTATGTGATTGGACCTGCAATATTTGTGACCGTCCTTGGGTTGTGCAACCAAACATGCCAAATGAAGCAGTCCAAAGACTAATGGTGGCTTATGTGATTGGACCTGCAATATTTGTGACTGTCCTTGGGTTGGTAGTTATGGTAGGGTTAGGAAATAGCTTTTGGGGATTTCAGGGAATGGAGTTAATGTATGTCTAAAGTTGATTGCAATCTAGAAATATTAACTATTGAGGCTACAAATGATTGCATATGCAAAAGGAATTTTTTCTATTAGAAATGTCACCTCCCAACTCGAATACAATGTGGGAACAAGTTCCCAAAGGAAAGCTATCAATGGTAACCCATCCACATGTATGCCGATTCCATTTTTACTCTCTTCAAGAGTTGCATTATAGTTTGTATCGACTTTTAAAGTAAATTAAAAAAAATATATTAATGGTCCATAGTTTTTCTTGAATTTTAATGTAAATTAAACAAAAATTATATTAATGGTCCATGTTGTGGTGTAACACGAGCATCAGTGTGCTCATAATGAATAGAAGTATCAATGATTCAATACCAAAGAGGAGCACTGGTTATTCCATACCTATGAGGAGCACATCTGCTCTAAGATCATTAGGTAAGAACGTTGAGCCACACAAAGAAACCTTAGGACCCTGCAAATAAAGGGAGGTGGAAACTCCTATATATATGTGCTCGTGCTAAACAAAAATGTTCCAGATTCCACATCAAACTCTCCCCTCATTTGCGAGGCATTTTCATTGATGTAAAACCTTAAAAAACTTACCATTAACCTACAAAATAGAGAGAAAACCCTAAAACTAGCAAAAAAAAACCAATATTAGAATCAATAGTGAGAAATGACAAACAACATGAATACAATCAATAATAGGAAGAAGCAAAATATTGAAGTGGGAAAAAAGGTTACTTGGCTACAATACTTTTTTTGTTTTCCTGCATTCATGGCTAATAGATTATGATATTTAATAAAGCTCCTAAAAGACCACACAAAACTCCATTACATTATCAATGTTTTATAATTCTTAACCTTGTTGTTTTAAATGAAGTTGTTAAGTTCTTTTAAAGTGGTAATAAAAGAGGTATAGGATATTTTAAATTGTCGCAACGATTTGTGATGAGCTTGATATGTCCATCATTTAGGGCATTTAGTAGTTTGGAGTGTTTTTTCTACTTGTGTGAAGCTCAATAATATTGAAGTTGGGTTATCCCTAGGTAGGGTGGAAAACACAAGCATTATCGTGGGATGTGATAGGGGCATCAACACTGAGAGAGGTGGTGGCCATAAAGAGCAAGTTGGTTGTCATGGAGGGCAATGTACAAATGCAATAACCCTTCACCTCATGTCGGGAATGATGATCAAACTTAATGGAGCTCTAGTGTAGTTAACGAAGATGAGCGACATTAGTGAAGAGGAATGGTACTTCGGGTTTGATTTAGCTTGTGGGAACATGCTTACAATGTTCTCGAGGGATACCGAGGATACTTGGCTAGGAAATATGAGCAGAGCCGAAAAATTGTCTCCCCTGTTCATACTTCAATTCATCTGCAGATTACCAGACTCGCATTCCTCTCGGTTGACAGAAAATAGAATGGGCATGGGGTTGATATTGTAGTGGAGTAAGTGGATTAAATCCATTGACGTGGCGAGAACCTATAGAGACAGGGAGGAGGGGGATGAAGTCTCGAGCAAGGAAACCTCCAAGGACTTGAAACGATCTCGGAGAACTACTTGTTACTTTGACATGCACTTTTTTTAGGAAGTTAAGAAGGAGTTAGAGGATGTAGAATAGAAGGTTTAGGTGGAGAAAGAAATGGTGTTGGAGCAGCAACAAGCCAAAGAGTACATGGATTGGATTATCGACCCAAGAAACACTTGTGCTCCGACGGCCCTCTTCAATTGAACGTTGGATCTTTATTGGTTATGAAGGTACACTTGGGAAAGGTTAATACTGAATGAGGAGAAATGAAGAGTTGGATGGATGGAATAAGAGAAGAATTGGCTCTTCTATGCTCTTTCCACTACCATCTCAGGATCATTGTAGCCAAACAAAATCTCGTAGTCAATTATGTGGGTGTTAGATTCAGGGTTCGCAGCACCAATGACGCTCCTCTAGACAACAAGCCCAAGATGATCAACCTGGAGAAGGACAAAGAGAAGTAGCGATTACCTAGGACAAGTCGACCTCTTCCACCTTGCAACCTTCGAGTAAGTCAAGTTAACAAAATCTAGATAGAATGTGCGTGTGGACCGCCTTAATGAATATTTAGATTGAGGGTTAAAAATTTCTTGGGACATTTCTAACTCTTAATTGAGATATAGATTAAATGATTGTGTAGTCTATGAACCATGAATAATGTTTAGATGAAGGGTTATAAAATTTCAGAGGGCTTTTCCAACTTTTAATATAAAATATAGTTGGGATGTTAAGTTGGAATATTGACCTAATTCCTTTAGTATTTAATTAATATATCAAAATTTGAAGAGCATATCCAACTTTTTATTATAAAATATAGTTGGGATGTCAAGTTGGAATATTGACCTAATTTCTTTAGTATTTAATTAATATTTTTTGTTATTAAAGTAGAGAACGATGAAAATTTGCAAATATAATTGATACTAAAGCCTAAATACCTAATCCTAATCAATTTTGTTTTACTTATTTTTTTATTAATGGTTTTGTAAACATTATTGCAATAACTTTTTAAATGAAAGTTTAACATGTAAAATATATTATCTATAATAAATTTGGACTTAGTGCATGAAGCTCACTATCTAACCATCTTTTAAGCATGTGTTGTTCTTTGTTATGGAGTGTATGTACTTTGAGTATATAAGTGACATAAAGGAATCATAAGTGTAACACTTCCGTATCGCTTATTCAAATGGAGGCTTCTTTAAATAGTTATCTTTGGCTAGACAACCAATTTAATTTTGAATATTGACACCTTTATTCTTCTAATATTGATGGGACATGAGAAGTGTGGTTGTGGATGATGTTTGGTAGTCAACTAGTTCAAAGGTGATGGAATACTAATATTAAGCCACGAGATAGAAAGGGGTTAGAGACAAGGTTGGATAAGAATGTGTTCTTCTTTAAGCTTTTTCAAAGTGGGAAAAAGGCTATAAATACTCGGGTTATTGTTGATATAATCTCATAAAGGTGCTTTCAACTTAGACAATGTCTGCAAGAAAGCCATCATCCCTTGTGATCATCATTAAGGTTGCCTAGCCATCATCCATTGTGATCATCATTAAGGTGTTGGTAGTCAACTAGTTCAAATGTGGGGGAATAATAATTCTAAGCCATGAAATAGAAAGGGGTTAGAAGGAAGGTTGGATGGGAATTCCCTCTTCGTTAAGCTTTTTCCAAAGCAGGAAAAAACTTATAAAATATACTCGGGGTTATTGTTGACATAATAGCTTATAAAAATCAGGGTTATTGTTGATATAATCTCAGAAAAATGCTTTCAACCTAGACAATGGTTGCTTGTGATCACCGTTAAGGTTACCTCAGATGGTAGTCTTTATCTCATACATAAAACCAAGGAATACCTTTAGATACAATCTAACCTTTGACCCAATTTCAATAAGGTTGTCAATGAGAATGCCCTCTTCAATTTTTTACCCAAAGGTGGAAAAAACTTACCAATACTTTGGGTTATTTAAAAGCACTGTGCTCTTTTAATGTCTTACCCAAAGGTGGAAAAATATTACCAATACTTGGGCTTATTTAAAAGTAGTTCCAATATAAATAGTTGATTCAAGAAAGCTAACTACCATCAATACAATTTAACCTTTTATCCAATTTCAATATATCAATTATAACTAAATTAAATACTATTATAAAAATCATTTCTTAAATTAAAAAATTCATTTAAAATTTAAAAATGTTAACACCATTTATCAATTCAATTGCATATTTTCACAAAATATTTATCAATTCAATTACATCATTTCACAAAATATTCCTAATTCAATTTCATCATTTCATAAGATATTCCTTATGTATCATTAATATAATATATAATATATATGAATAAGGAGGACCGTTTAAGTTTTATGATTATCATATTCAAATTTAATATTAGATTATAAATTTACTTCAATAATTAAAAATATTCATCTTTTATATATTTTAATAAAAAATTAATTTTAGAAATGAGTTTATCAATTATTCATTAAATTTACCTCGATCATTCTTCTTATCTCATTAGGGAGGATAAATGATATTAGTTTAGAAGGAACTACATCATTAATGTGATTAATGTATGCATTTATAAAATTATTCATTTGAATTAAAAGAGTAGAGTAATGAACGAATTTAGAAGATTTTTTTGTTGTAAGTTCCAAAGTAAAATTCTATTATTGTACAAAAAAAATTATAGGCAAGAGAGTTTCATAGTGTTGTGGAGGCCTTAGAGGCCCCATACAAAACCAAAAACATTAGATTGATATAAACAGTAAGCCTTCCCATGTAAGGGAAATTAGGTTCTCAAAAATTGCATATAAAAGTCTATCCCTGAGTGGGAACTAGGCATATAGAGTTCAAAATGACACATGAGAAAGTACTGCTTAACCGCTACTATAAACAAAATTATAGCAAAGTCGTTTGCTACCAAGATACTTATGAAAACTAACACCGTGAAATTACTTTGAGATTGTAGATGGAGGCTGCATCTTAAGGATTCTCCTCAAGGATTGGATAGTGTAACAAAATGCTCTTAAACTGGAAGATTTGTCTTTGCATTCCTTGATGGGAAATCTCATCGTCTTCAGGAATGAAGAGGGATCATCTAGGGTTTTACGTTCCACATGTTTCTGTTTATGGTCATTGGTAGTCTCAATTTCCACCTTGTCTCGAACTGTCAAGGGTTCCTTGTCTTGCTACAGGTCGTGCTTTTCAGGAGGCTTAGGATCCTGAGAAGGGGCCGACAAGGAAGAGGTGTGAAGTGCAAGAGAAGGGGAGGCTATCTGCTCATTCGTTGCCACGTACTGGAGCTTCACTGCACCTCTCTGCGCCATATCCTTGATATAGTGGAACTTGATCTCGATGTTCTTCAACTTGTCATGGAACACTTGGTTCTCCGACAACTTCACGCAACTCTAGCTATCGCAAAAGATACAAGTCGCATGTATCTTCATATCAAACAAATTAGTTAGTAGCTTTCGCAACCATATTGCCTCACAAGTAGCTAAGTGAGCGGTATCATACTCTACCTTATCTGTACCCAGTGCCACGTAGGATTGCTTCTTGCTAAACCAGGAGATCATATCGGATCCCAAACTGAAGCAACGACCCAAAGTGATATTCCTATCGATGGCACTAACTACCCAATCTGAATCAACATAACCATGTAGGTTAATCTTATTATTCATACCATACTTGAGCCCATAACCCACTGTACCTTTCAAGTACCTCAGTACATGATTTACAGCAACTAAGTGAACATGTCGCGGATCCGTCAAGAATTGGCTTAGGGTGTTCACGAAAAAGCATATGTCCAATCTCGTATTCGTCAAGTACATCAATGAACCAATCATATGGTGATACATCATGGCATCAACTGACTCTGATGAAGCATCACACAAAAGCTTCAAGTTTGATTCCATAGGTGTGGCTATCACCTTGCAATCCAACATTCTGAAACTTTTCAGAAACTCTGATACATACTTTTCTTGACCAAGGAAAATCCCATCTGTACTTTTCCACACCTCCATGCCTAAGAAGTAGTGCATCATCCCTAGGTCTTTCATCTCGAACTTAGTGGCAAGCTTCCTCTTTGCATCTATAATGAGTTTGTCCACTCTTGTCAGGAACAGGTCATCAACATGTAGTGGGAGCATCACCGGTTTTCTATCTTCAACCTTGAAGTAGAGGTTGGAATCCACTTTACTCTTAGTAAGCCTAAGCTCATCAGGAAGCTATCCATATTGTCGTACCATGTCTTGGGTGCTTTTTTCAATCCGTACAAGGCCTTCTTCAATTTGCACACGAGTCTGCCTGTCATGTGTCTTGAATCCTAATGGTTGTTCTACGTACACTTCCTCTTCAACTACACCATTCAATAATGTTGTCTTGACATCCATCTGGTGTATCTTCCATTTCATTACTCCAGCCAATGCAAGTATGGTCCTAATGGAAGTGTACCTCGCTACGGGTGCAAATGTCTCCTCGTAGTCTATTCCTTCTTTCTGTGAAAAACCTCACACCACGAATCTTGCCTTGTGTTTCTCGATGCTACCATATGTAGCATGCTTGATCTTGTAGATCCACTTCTAAGTCACGTCATACTTCCTTTCTGGTTTTAGAACTATCTCCCAAACATCATTCTTCATCATCAACTGGCACTCCTCGATCATGGCATCATTCCTTCCTTTTTTTCTCTGCAGCCTCTTCATAGTTGGCATCCTTCCATTCTTTCTTTTCTGCACCCTCTTCATAGTCTCTGAGTTTTGTATCTTCACATTCTTCAATATGTTCCTCAATGCCATCTTTTGATTGATGTTCTTTCCTTCGAACATATTTGTCAAAGCATCAAATACTTCCTTTCGTGTCTTAAATGATGACACAAGGGGGATGAGATGATCCTTAATAGAATCTGCATTGATTCTCTTGGCCTTAACCAAGTTCTTCTTATGAGTAGCCTTAGCCTCATCTCCCTCTAGCTCTAGAACTTCACCACTGATGTACTGATCTAAATCATTATCTTCAAGGATTAGGGAGATTTTGTACTTCCATGCTTGGAAGTTATCAACTCCTCCAAGCTTGTCCTCAAGCTGAGTTTGATGAGTCATTTTAAAATGAGAACCTCAAATGGAAATAAAAAATATTTAGATCTTACTCATTTGAGGTGTCCGACCTGGTTCTAGAGCTGGCTGACCTAGGGTTTGTAAGAGAAGCCCTAATTTTCCAAACTTGGAATTTGGAAATTTTGTTTGGACATAAATATGTGCCTCCTTGAGGCGAGTTGCTCATCTAGGTCCTTTTCTGAAGACTGAGGTGGGAAGCCTCTGAAACTTGATGCCCTAGTTTCTTCCCATAGTGTCCCATATCAAAAAATTGAAAATTTTGGAATTGCATCCACCAAAATATGTGCCCTTCTATGGCGAGTTAGCCTAGCCCTCTTTTCTTGATGACCCGTGGAGATAAGACCTTGAACTAGGAAGCCCTAGTTTATGCTGCTACATAGTGCCTTCTTTCAGAGAGGCTCTGAAAGCATGTTAGTTTTTCTAATCTAATTAACTTGATTAGGATCTTTATCTGACAGAATAACAAGCAGAACAAGTTACACAAGATAGAGCAGATACACAAGACACAAATATTTTCATTGGGAAAACCATAAAGGAGAAAACCCCACAAACTTCCTCAGAATGGTTCTGTCACTAAGACAATATCACAAGATGGAAAACCCCAATAAGAAGAAGTCTTTTGCAGCTCTCTCTCTCTCCTCTTTGTCTTTCTCTCTGACCTCATGCAAACTTGAGTGAGTGAGTGTGTATAAATGAGGGGAGGACGCCTCCCTATTTATACCCTTCAAGTGTCTAACCTCCCAATTTGATTGGGCCAACTTGACTAGGCCCTCTAACCCTAACTGGTACAAATTCTCTTAGAGAGACTACAAAAGCGCATTACATAATATTATACTAGGGACTATTTCCCCGACTTACAATGAAGGTTGCACCTCAAGGACCATGTACAATAATGACATCGTAAAAGGAGGGAAACACATCTCCAATGGGGGTACAACAACATACAATCATAATATATATTAGAATATCTTCTGAAGTTACAAATACAACAATAGTAACTGCCCTAACGATTGAATGGGATCTTGTACAGGAGGGGGCTGAAGAAAGCAATGTAATCTAGGAATCTGCTATCAAGAATCCATTTAGAAGTGGGCAAAGGCACCATTTCAAATTTCCTAGAAACTGTGCCGCCGAACCAAATCTCTTTGAAGATTTGTTGCATACCAAATGAGGGACCCAGGGATAGATAGATTGAAACAAATGATCTCTTATGGGTCCCAATTATGGGAATATTTTTTGTTCCAAAATTGGGCCCAAGGATTTGAATTTTTTGCCACCCAATTCCACCAAGTTCTGGCACTAAGAGTTTCATTGCTTTGGCCGAATCACGAAGACCTAGGCCTCCTGCTGACTTAGGTGAGCAGACTTTGTCCCATTTAAAAAGAGGCCATTTGAAATGTATTTTGTCACCTCCCTAGAGGAAGGTGCGTTGGATTGTTATAGTAGATTTTAGGACCCATTTAGGTACAACAAGAACAAAGAAAATGTAGAGGGGCATGGATTATAAAACAAATTTGATAAGAACAAGGCGCTCTGCAAGATTGAGTGATGAAAAAGTCCATGAAGTCAAATTTTGATTGAACTTATCAAGGAGCTCTCTCCAAGAGGATTGCTTAATGACAAAGTCCATTAGGGGGGCTCTTAGATACGTGGTGGGAAGGGAAGCCAATGGAGAAGGCGAGAATCCTGGCAATGTTTCTTTGAGTAATGGTAGGCGTGTTGAAAAAGTAGATCCGGGATTTGTCTAGATTGATTGTAGTTCCTGAGGCCTTAGAAAAGGTTTTTAAGATGCGATGGAGAGCATGGGATTCTTGCACAGAAGGATGACCCATTAAGAGATTGTCACCGACAAAATGTTGGTGTTCCAGATCAGGGGACTATCATGTACAACCTAACCTTTTATGGTGCTTGATGAGCAAGTTGATTCTATCATGTGTCCTATACCTTCTTCCATGAGACAGAAGAGGAAGGGACAGAGGGGGTCACCTTGGCAAATGCCTCTAAAGGGGGACAAAGTGGCATATGGAGTCTTTGCCCAAGATAGAAAGAAAGCAGTGGATATCAAGGACAAAATCCACTTAGTCCAAGAGGGGTCAAAGCTAAACGGAAAAAGGACTCGTTCAATGTAATCCCAACTTAACTTCTCAAAGGATTTGGAGAGGTCAAGCTCGAGGAACATGCCATATTTTTTGGTGTATTTTAAGCAGTGTATGACTTCATAAGAACGAATTATGCCATCCAATATTTGTCTACCTTCTACATAACTAATTTGCTTAGGGGAGATGAGGATGGGTAGGAGAGGCTTGAGGTGATTTGCAATGAATTTTGATATGATTTTGTAGATAACATTGTAGAGATATATGGGTCTGTACTTACTTTCGGAATTTGCATTCTCCTTCTTTGGAATGAGTAAGGAATGTAGCATTTAGAGCCAGTAGTACCCACTGTTTGCTTCGTGATTCTTCCATGACTTCCCATATCTCCTCCTTTAGAAGGTCCCAACAATGATGAAAGAAGTTGATGGTGAATCCATGTAGGATTTGTGCTTTGCCTTTATCCATTTGGTTGACAACAACATCAACCTCCAGAAGAGTAATTGGACGCATCAGAATTTCATTATGCTCGTCTGTTATGAATAAAGGGTTGTGATCGATGACCCGATTTATGGAAACACCTATATAAGGAGTATGTTCAGACATAAGATATTTATAGAAGGTAACAATTTCTTGCTCAATCTCCTTATGTGTTTCCACTCTTGTGGCATCAGATTTCTTGAGGGCGTTGATTCTGTTGCGTATTCTATGTTGGATGGTTGAGTGGTGGAAAAAGGCGGTGTTGCGTTCTCCATCTTTTAGCCAGGTGATTCTATATTTCTGCCTCCATAGCATCTCTGCCTATCGACAACACTCATTAATTTGTGATTGAATCTCTGCTTCTTTCTTTCTCTGCTCCTCCGAGCAACCCTTTGTATTTATTTTTTGTTTGAGTAGCTCCATTTCTTGATCCAGGGTAGTTTTGGTGGAGAAGATGTTATCAAATGTGTGCTTGTTCCATGTTTTTATATTTTGCTTCAGATGTTTAAGATTTTGTTGTAAGACAAACCTCTTAGAGGTCCTTGTGATCTAGATGTTAGTACACCAACCTTTAATAGTTTCTTGAAAGTTTGGATGTAAAAGCTAAAATTTCTCAAATTTGAAGGGTCTGTGGGCGAGAGTTCTCTCTTTTTTCCAGAGTAAGCTATTAGGCTAGTGGTCAGATCATGATGAGGGTAGAATAGTGTAATTAAATTCCCTCCAGACATGGTTATATCTTTAGAGACTAGGAAGTGATCCAACCTCGAAGTAATTTGGTTTGTACCTCCACGTCGATTGTTCCAAGTGAAGATGCCAGTGGTTATTTTGACGTCTACAAGCTCATTGTTTTTTTATGAACTCTTTGAATCTGATGCCCTATTGTATTAAAGATCTACGTCCCCCCTTATTCTCTTGGAGAGTTGTGACCAAGTTGAAGTCACCAGCCAAGATCTAAGCTTGTTGAGGGAGCGAATGCCTGTACCATTCTAAATGATACAACATTTTGATTTTGTGCTTCAGAGGTTAGGCCCATACACATTTGAGATACGGCCATAAACACTAGTACCTGAAAGATGAAAAGAGGCCAAAATGGAATTCTTAGTAGCCACAAAATCATTTAGGGTAATCTCATGAGGGTTCCAGATGAGTGCCAGGCCTTCTGAAACGTCGTTTACAACCACTGTTGTTTCCTTATTGCCTTTCCAAAGATGTGCCATGAGAGTCTTTAGGTTATTGTTGTTGCACTTTGTTTCTTGGATTAGAATGATTGAGGGATTTTCCTGGAGAATATTTGTACGAATCATCTTGTGTTTAGTGAGGCCATTAATGCCTCTTACATTCCATGATATTATTTTCATTGGGAATCAGGAGTATTGGTAGGGAAGAACTCTGGTAGTTGGGCATATTGCCCTAATTCAACTAGTTTGGTACCTAGAGTATTGAGGTGTTGCATATATGTTTTTCTCCCGCTATTCTTGAGAACCCTTTGATCTTTTTTTGGATCTTTTTGTGAGATTTTTTGAATTCCTAATTTGGATCTTGCTCTGGATTTGGATAGGGCATCTTTGGGTAGTTGGATCTATTTGGGGGAGATTGTGTGAAAGGTACGGCGACGACAAGCTTCTTCCAATTTGACGAGATCTAGATCTCGCAGGTTTAGGTCACACATCCATCACTACATCTAGGTTTGGATTTGAGGTGGCTAGTGGAGCATCTAGAGAGACTAGGGCTACAGAAGAAGAGGGATCTTGTGGATCATGGTTTGGGTCTGGCTTTAGTTCTTGGTGTTTCCTTTGGGATGTTGATTGGTCCTCTATGCTTGGGGTTTCTACGTCCTCCGACTGATAAACTAGAACATCAAAATTGTTGCTTGTTGGGGGAGTTGTTGTCTTGACTCTTGATGATGGTAAGGTTCTTGCAATTTGGGTGTTACCTAGTTGTTACTTTTTTGAAACCAACCCTCCTCATCTATAGTTTGTGTCTTTGTAGGATCTAACACAATATTTTTTTGAGGGTAGTCTTTGCAGATGTGTCCATGTTCATGACAGTTTCGACAACGAAAGGAAACATGCTCGTAATCCATTGGTTGAATTCACTGTGAATTTTCATGGGCCAAACATACCGAGTTTGGCAATGCCCTTGCTATGTGCATGTAGATGCAAATTCTTGTGTATGATGTGTATTTCTTGTTTTTTGTTTGATCAACAATTCTGACAAAGTCTCCAATGAAATTACCTATATCCCAATTGTCCTGTGGGAGGGAATAGAGGTAAATCCACACTCGAGCACACATGCAGTCTTCAGTGTTAGTGTTAAACCTTTTGATCCAATTGCGGATGTATAAGACTGCAAAGTGTAATAAATATGGCCCTTCATCCATGACTCTATCTTTGTCTTTAATCCTTGAGAATATGACAGTAATAAAACCTCTGGACCCAAGTTGGAGGTCAAAGTGGGATTTTGGCTTCCATTTAGTCGAAATCCATCCCACAAGGGCCTTCTTAGTTGGCTAAAGCCCAATGAATTTGAATATCGGGGCATGGTCTTTCATAAATTGGATTCGGGCATTGATTCTCGCTAGAGGAATTTTTATGCGCGGCCGATCTACTGCCTTGTCTATGCATGTACTCGCATTTTTGTACTTGTCTGGATCGGGTCTTCGATGGAGCCTGTAGTCCTTTTTTCTCCATCTTGTTCAATGACGATTTGTCATTCACAACTTCATTATTTTTTGCTTTTTGATTCCGTTGTGTTGTTTCTTTTGTCGGGTCCATTAGGAGTGAGGAGGGGCCTCCTTACCCCGCTCGAAGCGAGCCATGAGTCTGCCAAAAGCAGAATTGTTATCAATGACAAAGAACATAGTGTTGAGGTAGAAAAGATGAGGGCATCGTATGTGCAAGAAGAGGAGAGTGCTTTCATAGTTGCAGTTCGTCCATTCCTAGAGCCCGGTCGATTCATTTAACCTCGAAAATACTTCAAATATTGGCATGAATAAAAACAATCACTTACTAGGAACAATTTTATAAGATTAATTATTATAGTTTAGATAACTAAAATGTTGAAATTAAAAATGGATTTAAAAAATCCACAAATCACAAACAACCTGTACTATCATAAATTGGACATTGGAAACACCTGTATTAAAAATATGAACAATTTTGAAGTTGCATCAACTGATTAATTTTTTGTGATCTTGGGTTAAGACAACACATGTATCACTCGAAACGATAAAAAATCTGAATTCAGTGAAACTCTCTCTATAGAGGGATAAGCTTAAAAAAAACTCTCCCTTGACTCATATGGTAGTTGCTATTCACTTAATTACGAAGTGGTCGGGTGAGGAAATAACACAGGGAAAACACCGCCTTAGAAAAAGAGGCAAACATGCATACACATATGCCTGCCTTAATAGAAGGGAGTTGTTATAGCGTGATTTGCCACACTTGATACATCATGCATTGATGGCCTATCCCTGTCCCTATGCAGACTTATTTTATCCCACTTACTCACTATTACCCTGATGCTCCAGTGAACCCATTAAAACAAAATTTTTTATATATACACGTATCACAAGTATAAAACCCACATATACGTAGCTTGCACCACTATCACCCATGTACATCGAGAATTATGCTCAAAAAATAAAAATGTTTGGAGTTTTCCCCATCAAATAATGAATGACTTAATTCTTGACCTTCCATATGTCAAGAAGCGCTGCGATTCAACCCTTTACTTCCCATTCAAGGGCTATATATTGAGCTACTATGAAGCATTGAAGGAGGAGAACTTTGGAGAGCAAATATATTATAGAAAAAATGTGCCTTATTCTTATATGCTTGAGTATGCATCCCTTTATCCTTGAAGTAGCCATTAGTGCTCTTTCCCAAGCTTGCTTTTGCCTTTGTAAGCTTGACTTTGTATGGAGGATTGAAGTGGTGGAGGCCCAAGTGGAGGGACTCGGTTTCTTGATTTCGACGAGGTGCTGAGAGAGGTTGTCATTTGTATCTTTGTTCATGTCAATAGAAATATCCATTTCTTGTCCATTACATGTGTAATTATGAATATTTGTATCCATGAATGTAATTACTTTGCTTACATGTTGGAATTTAATATGCTAGATTAGATTCTAACACTTTACATATATCATGCTTGTATATTTCTTTGTTGTTGAGGATGAAGTGTAAGTACAAGTTTGATTAAAAGCTCAACGAGGATCTTATTCGAAGGTTTGGAATAAGGTATGATTATTATCCCTTAGTGTTAGTTTCATTCATATATTTAGCATGTTTGGAAATGGATTTATTTCTGGTGTCATCTTGTCTGTTGTGGTCCACCCAAATCCATATGAAATTTTCTTCGTAACATGAGTGTTGTTCGCTGAATGCACACCGTCAGTAGAAATGATCTTCAGTTGCTCCCATATTCTCGTCTCTTATTATTAGTGTTACACTAAAATATTGTCCTCTTGATACATGTGTCAACCCTATTCCCAATCCATAAAGTTCCCTCTGCTAAATTTGATTGATATTGAGGTTGTTATTTCCTTTTTTCCTCTTTAGGAAGGCCAGAGCTCTTTACCTTCATGCTAGGTGCATCAGTGTTGGTGCTCTATCTCCTACTGCTAGGTGCGTCGACGGTGCTCTTTCCCTTCATGGAAGGTGTGCCGGTGGTGTTTTGAGGGAAAAAAGCGAAGCTTCAAGACACTTATCGAAGGTGTATGAGGTGGATCTCTATCCCTATCATCTAGATGAGGTGGCATCCGGTTCCTAACCTATGGGGAATATCCCTTAGATCTCTCCTCCTAATCCTTAACCTTCTCTATCCTTGTAGCCTTATAAATTAAACCCTCTCTCCATTGTGAAGGGAGGAAGGACTATGGTACTACTACGCTAGTGGAATTTCTAGGTGATACCTATCATCCTTTGTGACGATTACTAGCTTGATTTGGAGGCTTGGCTTGGCTTGGATTGTTGGATGGAAGGTTGTATTGTTAAGGGTAGGTTGTGAAATAATTTCTTTTATGTAATTAAATGTATCTCCTTGATTACATTAATACAAATCTCTTTCCATAAACATTGTTGTTGTTGATGATGTTTAGATATTTGTTCCTTAACTGTTAGATTAGATCAATTCATGTTTGGATACGCATGTATTGGTTTCTTGTTTCCACTTGCTTTACAAGGTTTTGCAGCTGAATATCTGAAGATTCTGGAGCTTGGATCAACAAAGAGAGAAGAAGATTTGCATATTGTAGTTAAGCGATCTATCTATTAACTTGCATTTCTATTTGATCTAGGAAAGTAGATTTTATTGTGTACTTGATTTGTTCTAGATCCACTTGTACTAGGGAGATATTATTTGTCATTTTAGACTCTCTAAACATGAAACAATGAATGAGTTTTCTTTCATCGGACTCATAAAATCAAATGATGAAGGACCCTTTTCTGGGAATGAACCCCTCCTTTCTCAAGTTCATAAAAAATATGAGAATGGACTCATCGCTTGATGAGCTACAATGAGTGTTTGTTACCCTCTTTGAACTCATAAAAATGAAAAGAGGCACTCATCCTTCGTGATGGGGAAATTAAGAAAAGAGTTTGTATTTTGTTATGGCAGTACATAGTCACTCTTGAACATGGCACTCATTTGCAAATTCATTTCAGTACTTGGGTAGTCAATTTGTCTTCGAGTCCTGCTGATTCCTAGATTCTTCTTACTCCTTTGAGTTGTCCAAGAACACTCTCATCGTTAGTTGCATTGGGGGATTGGTACCATTCTTGTGTCAATACTACCAAGTCATGCCATACCCATTTTCAAGAGAAATTTGGTCATCTATTTGCATTCAGTTTACCTTCTATCATGGTTTTCATCCTTGATTCGGTTTCATACATCACTCTGTTGTTCGGTTTACTCCAAAACATCTATGATTGTGTTTCGTGTCGATGATGTGGGATTCATCATGGCCCTCCTTCGATGAGTCTATTCCTGTCGACATATATCCAAGAATTGGACTTAGAAACCAAGACAAGTACCTTGGTCCTACATGCCTTAATGGCAGGTTACCTCACTTTCAACATGAGTTTACATCATTGACTCTTAATTGAAATATCTCATCGAGTGTTCGACTCCAAGTCCTTTATTCACATTCAATGGTATGTACTGATATACCTTGGGAATCATTGACATTAATGGTGATTTCCCTTGCATTTGTTAACATTTTGCATGAATGACCAGTAATCAAGTGGTTTCTACCATGTTCGACGCCAAGACATTGTAATCGAATGGTTAGATTTGTATCTTTACGGGTTCGACCTGAAGACCCTGTGTTATCAGGTATCTTTTCCCAGGTTGCGATGGAGGTTTTTTTAGCCATATTACATGAATCCACTTTGTATTGGTATTGGATGTGTTATCATCTCATCATAGATCTACGTTTGTGTCTAGTAGCCATGATTGTGTTCAGTTGGTCTCTACTTTCATGGATCTGCACTGTATTCATTGATAGCCATGTTATGAGTCATATGAGATTTTAGTTAGTTGTACTGCAACAACTTCCAGCCCATGTCATTTCAATTGATTTATTCACTTTACAAAGCATTCACCTATCGCATTCCTCTAACTTCATGCTTTGGGGGGTATTCTGTTACACAGAAATATTGTCCTCTTGATACATTTGTCAACCCTATGCCTGATCCCTAAAGTTCCCTCTACTAAATTTGATTGATATTGAGGTTGTTCTTTCATTTTTTCCTCTTTAGGAAGGTCGGAACTCTTTCCCTTCATGCTAGGTGCATCGGTTTCGATGCTCTATCTCCTACTACTAGGTGCGTCCACAGTGCTCTTTCCCTTCATGGAAGGTGCACCGGTGATGTTTTGAGGGAAAAACATGAAGCTTCGAGACCCTTCTCGAAGGTGGATGAGGTGGATGTATAACCCTATCATCTAGGTGAGGTGGCATTCGATTCCTAACCTATGGGGAAGATCCCTTAGATCCCTCCTCCTAATCCTTAACCTACTATATCCCTTTAACCTTATAAATTAAACCCTCTCTCCATTGTGAAGGGAGGAAGGACTATGGTACAATTATGCTGGTGGAATTTCTAAGTGATCCCTATCATCCTTTGTGAGGCTTACTAGCTTGCTTTGGAGGATTGGCTTGGCTTGGATTGTTGGATGGATTATTGAAGTGTTAAGGCTAGGTTGTGACATTCTTTCTTTTATGTAATTCTATGTATCTCCTTGATTACATTAATAGAAATCTATTTCCATAAGAATTGTTCTTGTTATGTTGTTTACAGATTTATTCCTTAACTTTTAGCTTAGATCAATTCATGTTTGGATACGCATGTACTGTTTTCTTGTTTCCACTTGCTTTACAAGGTTTTGCAGCTGAAGATATGAAGATTTTGGAGCTTCGATCAACAAAGAGAGAATAAGATTTACATATTGCAGGCAAGCGATATATCTGTTAACTTGCATTTCTATTTGATCTAAGAAAGTAGATTTTATTGTGTACTTGATTTGTTCTAGATCCACTTGGACTAGGGAGATCTGGATTGAGTCCTCTTGAGTAGATTTATCTGATAAAAATTAGTCGAGCCTCTTCTTGTATACATTCTTCCTAGAGTCTACTGAAACTGATCAACTTCCTTATGGCAGATATTCCTTGAATTAATGAATCTCGTGATCTAGGGAGATCATTCAAGGTGGTCATAACAAACTCCCCTTCTTCTACATTCTCTTCGACTGCTTGAAGTTGTTCCTCTATTTGAGCAACCCTTGTGAAGCAGGATTGCATCATCTATGAATTTTGTATCTTCGCATGCTTCAATTGGTTCCTCAATGTCATCTTTTGGTTGATGTTCTTTCCTTTAAACAACTTCGTCAAAGCATCGAACACTTCCTTAGGTGTCTTAAAGGATCACACATGGGGGATGAGATGATCCTTAATAGAATATGCACTGATTCTATTGGCGTTGACCAAGTTATTCTTGTGGATAGCCTTAGCCAATCTCCCTATGGTTTTATAACTTCCTTACTGATATATTGATCAAAATCATTTTCTTCAAGGATGAGGGAGATCCTACACTTCCATG
This sequence comes from Pseudotsuga menziesii, assembly GCA_001517045.1. Classification (NCBI taxonomy): domain Eukaryota; kingdom Viridiplantae; phylum Streptophyta; class Pinopsida; order Pinales; family Pinaceae; genus Pseudotsuga; species Pseudotsuga menziesii. Next base: position 120,662 of record LPNX011046457.1, read on the forward strand.
CTAAAAAAAATTCAGCTTCCCTAAGATTATCCTCAAGTTGGGTAAGATGTCATTTTGAAATGATAACCTCAAATGGAAATAGGAAAGATTTATATCTTACTAATTTGCGGGGCTCGACCTAGTTCCGAATTTGTTTGACCTATAGTTTGTTAAATAAACCTTAATTTTCCAAACTTGAAGTTTTGGAATTATGTCTGGAGAGAAAGATGTGCCTCCTTGAGGTGAGTTGCTCGGTAAGGTCATTTTCTCAAAACTGAGGTGGTAATCCTGTGAAACTTGATGCCCTAGTTTCTCTTGGCACTAGTGTTTGGGTAAAAAATGAAACTTATTCAAATTTGATTATGTTTTCACCAAAAGACACTAGAGGAAATTTCAACTCAAAATGGGCCTCCTAAAAAAAATTAATAAAATAATAGTTAAAATAATAAAATAATATTTATTAATTTTGGAGGAAGAAAACAAAAAACTACTTTTTTGTTTGTATTTTTGACATATCTCCCCATGTTTTTACTCAAATTTCGATCGGGAGAGATCGTTGGATGTGGAATTAAATTCTGCTAGTTGTTTTGGGTATTTATTGTTGTGGGGGCAGCAAGGTCCGTTAAAAGTATGTCGAGTGGCTACTCGTTGGATGCGGAATTTAATTTCGCATCCAATGAGCTCTCACGATCGAAATTTGAGTAAAAACACGAGAAGATATGTCGAAAATACAAACAAAAAATTATTTTTTTATGATGCCTATCCCCAAATTTATATTAAAAAGGTGTTTAAGACCTATACGGTATTTCAAATTTAAATCAATTTCATTGTCTAAGAAATGAGTGCCACACTAGGGATCATTACATTCGAGGACGACCTAACAAGACTGATTACATCCCGGGACAACCTGTGTGCTGCACCATGACTGATTACATCCAAGGACAACCTATATTCCTTCCCATGTGAGATCTTGTTCTAGTCAATTTGTGTCTTCTGAACTTCTCATCATCTCTAGCATGGGAGCACTCGATGACTAATTACGCCTGATAACAACCTACGTCTACCACCATGCAAGAGCTTGTCACACCCTCTTTCTAGGGACATCGATTTGGATAAAACCAAGTCTCTCTTAGAAGTACTCGAAATTCACTCTGGCTAAAGGCTTGGTCAACACATCGGCTATCTACTCATCCATCACCACATACTAGAGCTTCATTGCTCCTCTCTGCACCATATCCTAGATATAGTGATACTTGATCTCAATGTGCTTCGACTTTTCATGCAACACCGGATTCTCTGACAGCTTTACCCAAATATGGCTGTCACAAAAGATACAAGTCACCTCTAACTTGACACCAAACAAATCATACAATATCTTTCAAATCCATACTACCTCACAACTATCCAAACAAGTTGCAACATACTCAGCCTCAACTATACTCAGTGCCACATAGGACTGCTTCATGCTAAACAAGGAGATCATACCGGATCCCAAATTGAAGTATCATCCCAACGTGCTCATCCTATCAGTGGTGTTTCCTTCCCATTCCAAATCAACATAACCATGCAGGTTAATATTCTATTTCCAATAATACTTGATCTCATAATTAATTGTACCCTTCAGGTACCTCAATGCATGCTTTATAGCTACCACGTGAACATGTCTTAGATCCGTAAGGAACTAGATTAGGGTGTTCATAGCAAAGCATATTTTTGGTCTCGTATTCATCAGGTACATCAATGAACCATTCATTTGATGATACATCATGGCATAAATTTGATCTAATGAAACATCACATAGTAGCTTCAAGTTCGATTCCATAGGTTTGGCTATCGCCTTACAGTCCAACATTATGAATATCTTCAAAATATCCACTGCATACTTTCCTTGACCAAGGAAGATTCCATTCTTACTCTTCCACAACTCCATGCCTAATAAATAATGCATCATCCCTATGCCATTCATCTCGAACTCAGTGACAAGCTTTCTCTTTTCATCTACAATGAGTTCGTCCTATCCTTACAGAAATAGGTCATCAACATATAGCAGGAGGATCACAAGTCTTCCACCTTCAACCTTGAAGTAAAGGTTGGAATCATCTTTACTCTTAGTAAATCCTAATCTCATAAGGAATTTGCCCATCCTCTCGTACCATTTCCTGTGTTCTTGTTTCAATTTGTATAATGATTTCTTTAATTTGCACGCATCTGTATTCCTGTCATGTGTCTCAAATCCTAGTGGCTGCTTCACATACACTTCCTCTTCAACTACACATTCAAGAATGTTGTATTGACATTCATTTGGTGTACCTTCCATTTCATTACTGCAGCCAATGCAAGTATAGATATGATGGAAGTGTATCTCGCTACGAGTGCAATGTTTGCTCATATTCTATGCCTTCCTTCTAGGAGAAGCCATCCACCATGAACCTTACCTTGTGTTTTTTAATGCTACCATATGTAGCATGCTTGATCTTGTAGACCCAATTCACAGTCACGACTGACTTTCCTCTCGATCTCAAACTATCTCCCAAGCATCATTCTTCATAATCGATTGATACCCCTCAATCATGGCATCCTTCCATTCTTTCTTTTCTGGAGCCTCTTTGTAGTTGGAAGATTCTTTATCAATGATGTCACATAGTAAGGCCACATAGTTATTGTATGGTTTAGTTATTTTCATTTCTCTATGCATCCCATCTGGACTGCCATACCTTTTTGCATCTCGTATTAGCTCTAGCTCCAATGTTGTTTTTCTCTTGTGGGAGTTCTTCTCATCAAGTGGTTGTACAGGCTCTTATGCTTCTGCCATGTCATGATTTTCATGGTCTTCTGAAATTGTTTCCTCCATTTTTCGTGTCTCGACCTTTGGTTGATTCAAGTTCTTCGATCTATTCAATAGGTAGTTTTCTAGATCTGGAGTATGCCGAGTCTTCATCAAATGTTACGTCTCTATTGATGTCAACCTTCTTAAATCCTAGGAATTATATTCAGTAGGCATTTGAAGTGTCAATGTATCCTACGAATATTCCCTTCCTTCCAAAAGGATCGAGATTGGTCCTCTTTTCCTTTGGAATGTGTATGTACACTACACATCCAAATATTCTGAGATGGATGACTTCTGGTTTTTATTCTAAGAAATCCTCTTTAGGATTCTTGTTGTCAAGTACTCAGTGAGGAGTAATATTCTGTGCATACATATTTTTCCTTGTTGCTTCTTCCCATAAGTGAGTCCATCGAAATATCTCAATCATGTATCATTGCTTTTGTTGCTTCCATTATTGTTATGTTCTTTCGTTCTGTAACACCATTCTATTGAGGATTTTATGGAGTTCTCAACTCCCTCTTACTCCTAGATTCTTTGCAAAGTTCCTTGAATTATTTTTAGGTGAATTCACTACCATTATCTTACCAAATAATCTTGATCTTCCTTTCAGTGTTATTTTCAACCAAGGATTTGCGTTCCTTGAACTTGTTGAATACTTCATTTTTCCCTTTCAAGAAATATATCCAACTCTTACGGGAGAAATCATCTATAAAGGAAACATAGTATACATACCCACTTTGTGATTTGGATAGCATGGGCCCGCAGACATATGAGTGTATTATATCCAATATTCCTTTAGCTTTTCTTTCACTATTGGTAAATTTATTCTCTACGTTCTAGAGAAAAGAGGGAGAGTTGACTATCCCTCTTTTCTTGATGATCTGTGGAGGGAAGACCTTGAACTCAAAATCCCTAGTTTTTGTTGTTGCATAAAGCCTTCTTTGAGAGAGGCTCTGATACCATTTTATTTTTTCTAATCTTGTTCAAATTGATTAGGATATTTATCTAAAATAATAACAAGCAGAGCAGTATGCATAAGATAGAGTAGATACACAAGACACAAATATTTTCTTTGGGGAAACCATAAAGCAGAAAACCCTGCACACTTCCTCAGAATAGTTTGGTCACTAAGACAATGTCACAAGATGGAAAAACCCAAGTATAATAATTCTTCTACAAATCTCTCTCTCTTGCTCTCTCTCTCTCTCTCTCTCTCTCTCTCTCTCTCTCTCCTTGGTCTTCCCTCTCTCCTCATGCGAACTTGAGTGAGTGAGAGTGTGTCTAAACTAGGGAGGGTTCCTCCCTATTTATACACATTAAGTGACTCACCTAATAACTTGACTAGGCTGACCTCTTACCCTAACAGGGTGACTTCACCTAGGGAGACTCAAAAATACATTTTTTTATATTCAACTTGGGGACTATTTCCTCGACTTAAAACGGAGGGTTTACCTTAATGACCATATGCAATAATGACATTATGAAAGGATGGAAATAGATCTCTAATGGGGGTACAACAATATACAATGATAATATACATCAGAATATCTTTCGAAGTTACAAATACAACAAAACTCAGTAGTAGGTTCCCCTTTTGTGGGTGTGGGTGAGTGTTCCAAGTGATTATGCAAATGGTTTTTATTAGCAATAAAACAAAGCAAAGGAAGCAATAACAAAAGGAAATAAAATGTAAGATGGGGTAAGAGATGAAAAATACAACAATAAATAGATTCCAAACCACGTATTATATTTCCCAATGGTCAAGCATATACAACACCTTAGAAATGTGAGCTCCAAATGGAGGCAAACAATCCTCCTAAGGAGGTATATTTAGTCCACAATATATGTCAATTGGATTGAAGAAAAAATTAGAACACTTCCCCCTTTGAGGAAGGAGGCAAAATAGCTTGGTAAATGCTTGACAAGAGGGAAATGGACGTGAGCCATAAGGGAGCTCAAGAACAAATCTAGTATCATAAACTTGTGCTAAAATTCTCTTACAATTAGCATTCCCATGGATTACTTTTATAGTCAAAGAGGTGTCCAAGAAATAACAATATCCAAATGTGAACCCAATGATCCATGAGGTGGATCCAAGGTACACAAAAGAGTCTATTTCAGGAAACCAAGTGTGTGAGGAGCCAAAATTCAAATTCATTGAGTAAGTGGAGCTTTCATGAGCCCCCAATGCATCGTTGGTGGGTGAGATCCCACTGTTTGTGTCAGTTGCGTGTATCTCAAATTAAAATCCATGCTTCCACGTGGGCATTGTTCTCGAGACATGTTGTAGCGCGTACAAAAATATTATTAGTCGTGTGGTTGTGTTATTTGATTATTTTAAGGGCACTTTTAGACTCATGATGCTCTTTGGATCTTATGAAGATGTCTTCAATTGGATGCATGTTGTACGTTGATGACGCTTTACCATGTAAATTGTGAATATGTCACATGTGTGCAATATTTTCATGATAACAATAAGCTATACACCGCTCACTTGAAAATAAAAGGGATGGATGACCTTATCACTGATGTACCTCAAAGAGTAAACTAGATGTCTCTTTGCTGCAACACCAGTTAGGACATCGATAAACTGGGGAAAATCCTCCCCTCTCCTGGATATCCCAATGATGTAATGAATGTCCTCCTTAGTGGGTTGGAACCACTAATCGAGACCAACATGAAATGCCTTCCTACAATGATCCCATCATCAGATGAAATGATGCAACAATGAAGAGTTAACCTTGAGGGATGTAGCCTTCTTATATAAATTTGGGAGGCTGACAACCCTAAATATCTTTCAATTATGATAAATAATGGGGTAAGGGTACAAATCCCTCTCCCTTTCCTTAGCCTACTAGTCTCGAACCATGTTTTACTGATCCACCCGTGCACGTTCCTGTTGAACATCATGTCGCCACTCATGTCTCTATTTCACATATAACATGAATCAGTGTCATAAATAGATATTTAATAACTTGAAATATTTCATTCAATTTTCATGTTATTTAATAACATTAATAATATTTTTTCTAAAAACAATAAAATTTTCAAGCAGTGCACCATAAATGGGATATGATTTTTCTCTACACATGCCCTAATAAACAAAGGGGTCATTGGAAGTTTTAAAATTTTAAATGTTTCATGAAAGTGTGCCCATTAAACTTAACCACACCATAAATGGTGTGTTGATGTATTGTACGTGTTTTTTTAATTTCATGCTTTATTGGTCCACTAACACACTAAAACGCACCGATAAATTCGATGCGGAGACTATAACGTAGTGCACCATTTACATATTGAAAGTTTGAAACCATATTGTGGAATAAATGGGATCTGATGAAACATCACATAGTAGCTTCAAGTTCGATTCCATAGGTGTGGCTATCGCCTTACAGTCCAACATTCTGAATCTCTTCAGAATATCCAGTGCATACATTACTTGACCAAGGAAGATTCCACTCGTACTCTGCCACAAATCCATGCCTAAGAAATAATGCATCATCCCTAGGTCATTCAGCTCGAACTCATTGAAAAGATTCCTCTTTGCATCTACAACGAGTTCATTCTCTCCTAACAAAAATAGGTCATCAACATATAGAAGGAGCATCACAAGTCTTATGCCTTCAAACTTGAAGTAAAGGTTGGAATCCGCTTTACTCTTGGTAAATCCTAATCTCATCAGGAAGTTGTCCATCCTATCATACCATGTCATGGTTTCCTATTTCAATCCGTACACGGCTTTCTTTAATTTGCACACATGTGTATGCATGTCATGTGTCTCAAATACTAGTGGCTTCTCCACGTACACTTCCTCTTCAACTACACTATTAAAGAATGTTGTCTTGATGTTCATTTGGTGTACCTTTCATTTCATTACTGCAGCCAATGCAAGTATAGATCTTATGGAAGTGTATCTCACTAAAGGTGTAATGTCTGCTCATATTCGATGCCTTCTTTCTGGGAGAATCCATGCACCATGAACCTTGCCTTGTGTTTTTCAACACTACCATATGTAGCATGATTGATCTTGTAGACCCACTTAGAAGTCACAACTAACTTCCCTTCCGGTATCATAACTATATCCCAAACATCATTCTTCATAATCGATTGATACCCCTCGATCATGGCATCCTTCCATTCTTTATTTTCTGGAGCCTCTTCATAGTTGGAAGGTTCTTTATCAATGATGTCACATAATAGGGCCATATATTTGTTGTATGGTTTAGGTATTTTTCATTTCTCTATGCATCCCATCTAGAGCGCCATACTTTTCTGCATCTTGTATTATCTCCAGTTCCCATGTTGATTTTCTATTGTGGGACTTCTTCTCGTCAAGTGGTTGTACAGGCTTCTGGTTCTGCCATGTTGTGATCTTCATGGTCTTCTGAAATTGTTTCCTCTATTTTCGTTTCTCGGCCTTTGGTTGATTCAAGTTCTTCGATCTCTTCAATAGGTAGTTCTCTAGATCTGGAGTATGTTGAGTCTTCGTTAAATGTTACATATTTGTTTATGTTGATTTTCTTAAATCTTGGGAAGTATATTCAGTAGGAATTTGAAGTTTCACTGTATCCTACGAATATCCCCTTCCTTCCTGGAGGATCGATCTTGGTCCTCTTTTCCTTTTGAATGTGTATGTACACTGGGCATCAAAATATTATGAGATGGCTGACTTCTAGTTTCTATATTGAGAAATACTCTTTAGCAGTACTGTTTCCAAGTACTCGGTGATGATTGTATGGATTGAGTATTGTTTCGTTATTTATTTCCGTAACGCCAATATTTTGAGGATTGTATGGATTACTCAACTCCCTCTTAATCCCAAATTCTCTACAAATTTCCTTGAATTATTTCGAGGTGAATTATCTGCCATTATCTTACCAGAGATTCTTGATCTTCCTTTCAGTGTGATTTTCGACCAAGGCTTTGAATTCCTTGAACTTGTTGAATACTTCATTTTTCCCTTACAAGAAATATATCCAATCCTTACAGTAGAAATCATCTATAAAGGAAACATATTATACATACCCACTTAGTGATCTGGATGACATGGGACTTGTTACGGAAAGAAATTCCTATGTCTTGGGGTACCACAACAGATAGCTTTGACTCCAGAAATCAATCTTTCCCAATATGCAATAGAAATAAAATGTCTAACACTAAAGGATCAAACCTCGTACCTTATTCCCGACGGTTGAAGTAGATCCCCGTTGACCTTTCCAATCTTCAGCTTGAATTGATATAATACTTCCTCAACAACAAGTAAACAATACAAGCATACTATATAT
>LPNX011046457.1:129504-177257 GCA_001517045.1 Pseudotsuga menziesii
ACATATGTGGTCATCGCCACGTAAAATATACATAGATCAGAATATCCATGATGAAGATATACAAAGGACCATGATCTCTAAAATGGCTGAAGATATACAATAGATCAAAATCTCCATAGTGGCTGGAAATGTCTGACATACACTGGAATCAAGTCACGAGAGCTGAAATCTCATGAACAGTGGCACGATCAAGGAGGTAGCATATAAGAGATGCCACCAGTCTGGAAAGTCTTCTACACAAACCGCTACGAGTACATGTCCTACTATGAAAATAGAGGTGTCGAGGTCGAACATAGTAGTCCATCGTCTGATTACCGGTCATTGATGTATACCGTTAACAAACGCGAGATTACCCACCGGTAATGAAAATGGGAATCAAGTTACTAGAGTGCAAACTAACAAGTGTGAATAGATGTGTTGAGGTCGAACACTTGAGAGAATCCATCGATCAGGGGACATTGATGTATTCCCAAGAAACTGTCGATGGCGAGAGAACCTGCCACTGATGACTACAAGTCTCAAGGCACTCAAAAGGACTCTAGAATCCAATCCCAGAATAAATAATCTGAAGTCGATGGGATGAAATTAGCTGGAAGGAGGGCATTAAGGCATCCCCCATCATCCAACACGAGGTACTCAGCAAAGCTGTCTAATGTGGAAGGACTCTATCATAAAGTGCACGAACCAGTAACTGTACCGAGAATGGCCGACATGCAAAGTCAAGATAACTGAGGAATGGCCGACACAAGTTTCAACTTCCTTCTAACAAGACCATAACGGTGTATGGTGACAAAATGAAGGCAGCATAGACTCTATATATAAACTGGGATATCTCTGTGACACAGGAGGCATCAACAGAGGCTCCATAGGGACTGGAAGCTTAACTAGTCGGTGGAGATAAACTCAGATAAACGAGTACAGCTCCTAAGTCAAACTATAACCCAACCAATGGATGTGATATACAGTGCTCTGTTCGAAGGCGATACGACTCGATAGCTGCCAAAGATAACATCTTTCCTTGTCTGGATTTTTGGTTTTTTTTATTTTTTTTGGACTTTTTCAGTTATTTGAAAAGCTTAAAAAAATAATAAACTAGCTTTATAGTTACAAACTAGGAGGAGACGAGTGTCATCAGGGCAAACAAACTAGTTCCAAGCAGTGGAACATACCTATGCTCAATGCAAGGATACATATGTAGGATATCAACACTCGGGGGAAAATCCCCTCCCGGTAAAAAGGGAATCAAGCTGCGAAGGATATAAAAATGGCTCTGCATGGCTAGACATGAGACAAGCTCGGGCTAGATGGCTGAAATGCAATGTTAGGGGAGCCGGCATAAAGCTCAATAAGGTAGGCAAAGCTCATGATAATGCATTCACAACTCGACATAAGGGGATTCTGGAGGGAAACAGGCCAACATAAGATCAAGAGGAGTATGATGCTCATGCGAAATGTCATGGCAATACTATACAACGGACTCCCACACCCTAAAGGAGAAAACTTCAGCATGGGAACCAAATGCAAATAAGTCACTAACTAGGGTACCCATGTAAGGTGAATCTCTACCACTCATATCATGCCACTTCTAAAGCAGCAAGAAGGTTCCGTGACATAATAGAGTGGGTCCGTACCTAAGGTCATGGTGACATGGTCATAAGGTCATGCAAAATGCAAATGGTGGTGAACCTAACCTATATGCTAGTATAGACATTATACCTGATATCAGTACGAACGAGTCAATCCAAAGGCTGAAACGACACTGAAAATGGTCTTCTACATCACAAATTATGTCAGAAACGGTCCAAAATGGTTAGAAACTGTCCAAACTATAGGAAAGGGGGTAAAATTTTTCAAATATTTGAAATTTTTTCTATAAATAGTAAAAAATATAATTCATTTGAAACTTTTACCCATTGGAGCTCTGATATTCAACTGCAAATTCCAGGAGATCTAGCAGGCAAAATTCACAACCGTTTCTTCCAGGTAGTTACTCATGCTCTCCTCATGCATTTCAATATAATTTTTGTTGATTTTCATGGTAAAATGAGGTAGTTTAGGCCATCTCTACATGAGCACTGCGGCCCACGCGGATATCGAAGCTTTTTCTGCGTATAGTGCTGGCTATATGCGGAAAAGAGGCTAGAACCCGTGTACATACGCGGTTGTTTGCAAAAAAATCGCGTATGACGCCGCACAAGTAAATTTACAAGAATCTAATGGACAAACTAGCAATTTCTCTTGCAGGATGGTGCTAGAATGGAGAGAGCGCGAGCATGGTGAAGTAGAGGAAGCTGTAAGGGCTGACATGATGGCTCAACAAGATCTTAGAAGATGCGAACTCTACAAGTTTTGGTGCCTTGGTGGCTTGAGGGCCAAACCAAGACTACTAGATATGCTGGTAAACTATTGGGATCCAGACTCAGAGTCCTTTAGGATAGATGGGATGTCTCTCACTATAGAGGTGGAAGACATATACTTTATCACAGGTCTATCTAGACGAGGGGAGGTGGTGAACCTTCGTTCCCAAGGTGGGCCAGGCGTTGGGCTTACTATCAATGAGTACGTAGTTGTGTACTGCTACCCAGATACTGAGAAGGTGGGGAGTCAAGTCCCTACCAATGCTATACAGATACTGGGCCTAAAGGCCATACTACTGATGCTGGGCAGGATAGCAGGCTTAGCCTCACTCCATCAGGCCTCGCAGCCACTGATGTTCTATGCGGTGGAGTGTATGAGATCGACCATATATGACTGGAGTACTACACTACTGAACAACATGAAACACCAGCTCAGTGAGTGTAAGGCAGGCAGGATACAGAACTTCAGGTTCAGCAGCATATTGAGCACGTTTTTCTTCGAGTGTGTTCCAGGATTGAGCCCTAGAGTGGACGTTCCTCTCCATGGGGTTCGAGATCCGGCCCAACGACGTTGGGCAGATGCTATGCGCAAACTGGGGGGTGGTAGGGTGGCTAACCCATATCCAGCTGACTTCTTTCCATGGTGGCGATGATAGATTGTTTCCATAGATGACTACCCCTATGGGGGGATAGATTTCCGGGGGGATCCGGACATGCCATTGCCACCAGGATCGGCATATGGAGAGATAGGTACCGAATCTCGACTCTCACTCTTTTTAAAGTTTTTGAGTTATTTAATTTTTTTTGTATTTTCTTGATTATGTGGAATCAAAAAGACATGTTTTTGCGTGACAACACATAGTGACATCTACCATTCATGTGTAGATGTGGGACCACGGCGACCAGAGGGCTTTCCACGTCATAGACGGAGGGGGAAAGGGGACGACATCATAGGTTCGGATGCGAAGCGAATGCTCCAGGGCATTCATACCAACTTCGTGTGACTGATTCACAGGGTTCCCATGGCGCAAGTCGAGGACTTTCCTGAGGCCATGCAGCGACAGGTGGTGGGTCTGCCACGTGCATGGGTGTGTTTATTCCGGCGGCTAGCTAGAGCCGTAGTGACGTATCATGATCACAACCCTCCCCCTCCACAGGATTAGACACCTGGGAGTGCATATTTTTTTTACGACCTTGTATTATATGATGGAAGCTTTGAAAGCTCCACTTTTGTATATGACACTATGTATTACCACATTTTATATATATATATATAAAGTTTTATGGTGATCGGTTTATTTATTTACATGTGTAAAAATGTTTGTGATTAATTTATTATGAATGAAACAAATGCCAATATAACACGTACTTAGCATATGAGTCAGCAACTTGATTATCATTTCTTGGAATGTGTATATATGTAATACTGTCAAATTGTCGTTCTAACAATCTCACACGTAAGAATCTTCTCAATAACGTCGGATCTCTAACATGGTACAAACCATTGAGCTGTGACACTACTAACTCCGAATCAAGACGTACCTCAAGAGATAGAATGCCATGTGAAATGGCATCCCGTAGAAGCTCGATAACGGCACTATATTCAACAACATTGTTGTAAGATGGCCATAGACATACACCTCCTGAAGACAGTACCTGACCCATAGGAGTATAAATCACCCAAGAAGCAGAGGCTGAGTGCTGAGTGTGACGACTTGCACCATCCGCGAATCCTATGTAGGTGGAAGATTCCATTGACATCTACCAAAAGAAACAGAAACTAATCACAAACCCGATCACGATCAAAAAAAGACCTAACTATGCAAAGATGTACACTAATATACAACAAGCAGCCTTGGCTAAAGATCATGCATAGTATTTTTTGAGATAGAGCCCATTTCTAGGCTCTGCCAAAGCTGTTCCTTCGTAATCGACTAACTCATAGGCACCCTTCTCTAAGACACGCTTGACCATGTAAGGACCATGCCACATAGGATTAAATTTCCCTGCCCCCAAGGGTTCTTTCGATTGATCCCACAAAAGAACCAATTCTCCTTCACTAAACACTCTTGGACAGACAGACTTGTCATATTGGACCTTAACGCGACGTTTATTAACCTCTAGAGCCACTAAGGCATCTCGACGCTGCTCATCAAGTTGCTCGAGGTGAACCAAACGCTCCTCCAAAGGTGAAGTGTCTGGTAAGAGTTCCACAGCTAGCTTCAACGAAGGAATCTCGAATTCAACCGGTAATATCGACTCCACTCCATGCACAAGCTGATATGGAGAAAAACCAGTGGCAGTCTTAACCGCGGTTCGATATGCCCACAAAGCAGGGTACAACATAATATGCCAATTCGTCTTGCTCTGTGCGATGGTTCGTTGGAGAATGGACTTAAGTGATTTATTCACTGCTTCAACCTGTCCATTCACTTGGGGGTAGTAAGAAGAGGAGTGCTCTTGCTTATACCCTAACTTGGATGCCAACTCTTCCATCATACGGTTTTGAAAGTGCGAGCCATGGTCAGTGACAACCTCTTTCGGAATCCCAAACCGAGTAATGATTTGGTTGAATACGAAGTGATCGGCTGTCTCACCATCGGATTTTACTGTAGGCATTGCCTCAACCCATTTCGTGAAATAATCCATAGCCACTATAATATGATGGTGCACCCCAGCCGAAGCTGGGCTGCAATCCATAAAATCGAGCCCCCACTTGGTGAAGGGACTGGCAGTGATAATGGGATGTAACGGGGTAGGCTTCGAGCACATATTTTGTGCGAACACCTGGCAAGGGTGGCACCTCTTGACTGCATCAACACAATCCTTAAAGATCGACGGCCAAAAATAACCTGCTCTCAAAATATTTTGAGCTGTAGAAAGCCCAAATAAATGACCACCACACGCCCCTCCGTGGCAATCATTCAGCACAACCTCAGCCTCCTCATGAGTTAAACAACGTCATAAAATGGAATCTACCCCACGGTGGTACAAAGTATTGTCCACTATAAGGTAGTTCTTAGAGACGTGATGTAATCGTCGACGTTCATCTCGCGAGAGGTGAGAAGGGGTCCTCTGTGTTTGCAGATATACTATGATATCTCCATACCATGGGTCAGATGTTGAGATTAAGAAGATGTGTTCATCGACAAACGTATCTTCATAAACCGACTCTTCGGCCTCGCTTGGGAAATCCGATATAAGCTCTACAAAAATTAACGACTTCTTCGACTTTGCCAAAACAAATTCGAGATCGAACTCTTGCAGGATGACAATCCATTTATTATACTTTCCCCCAATCATCCTTCGTGCGAGGACGAACTGAAAGGGGTTGACATGGGCCACAACCGAGGTCTGGAAAAGGAGAATATAATGTCTCAAACGCTGAACCGCATGTACGGTCGCTAAAGCAAGCTTCTCGACATGAGAATAACGAATCTCTGCGTCAATAAGGTTTCGGCTCAGATAATATATGACATGCTCCTGGAGCTCCTCATCCTCCTGAACCAATACCATACCAATCGTCTCTAAATATGCGACCACATATAATAGGAAATCATGGTTATAATCTAGAGGACTAATCACCGGGGCCGATGCTAGGGCTCTCTTAAGTGCATCGAAGGACTCCTGGGCTCGCTCATCCCATTCAAAGGGAGTATCCTTCTTCAAGAGACGCATGAAGCCTCTAGTCAAATTGGAAAAGTTGACCACAAATATTCGTAAGAAGTTTTCCATACCTTGCAAACACTGAAGATGACGAATATTCTTTGGGGGAGACAACTGAATTATTGCCTCAACCTTTAAGGGATCGACTCTTATGCCCTCCTTTGAAACGATGAATCCTAATAAACGACCTGACTTCACGTAAAAGATGCACTTATGAGGATTTAATCGAACTGAATAGTGCCGGCATCTTTCGAAGACCAATCTCAAGTGATATGAATGACGCATTCTCATACGAGAATGAGCAGCGAGGTCATCCAAAAATACTTCAATAATAGACTTGAGATCGTGGAAAATCAAGGTCATCGCCCGCTGAAATGTAGCTCCGGCGTTTTTAAGGCCGAAAGGCATTTTTCGATATGCAAACGTTCCCCAAGGACAAATAAATGCAGTCTTGTGTTGGTCCTCAGGTTTAATCTGGATCTTATTATACCCGGAAAAGCCGTCCATAAAGGAAAACACCTCGCTACCCGCACACTCATCCAAAATCTGATCTATAAATGGTGTGGGGAAGTTATCCTTAGGACAGGCACGATTTAAATCGCGGAAATTAGTGCATGTTTGGATCGCTCCCTGCTTCTTATCCACCGGAATGGGGTTTGAAACCCACTTCATCAAGGGAACAGGATAGATGAAACCGGATTTCAACAGCTTCTCTATCTTTGCCTTAATGGTGGGTGCTTTCCTAGGATTCACGGCACATAAACGTTGTCGAATAGGCTTAGCATTGGGGTAAGTCTTAATCTCATGTTCGACAATCCGAGGGTCAATACCTGGCATCTCATCATAAGACCAAGCAAAAATATCACAAAATTCCTTAAAGAGCTCGGTATATTCGAGAATCTCAGCCTGGGAACAATCCGCCCCAATATAGACATTCTCAATGGTGTCAGGATTTCGAGAGATGTCGATATAAATCGTGGAAGATATGTTCGCCATGTTCCCATCAGCCATCTGAGCAGGAGAGCTTAATGGAATCATGGGACTACCAACTCTCTGACTAAGAATCTCCCTATAATCCTCATGCTCCAAACGGTCAAGCGGTGGAAGAAAATATGATCTATGGTGAAGTTCCTCCCATGGCGGCTCAACACCCGACATAGCCTCGATGATCGCTTCATCTGAAGGGAAAACTGTATCCAGGAAGTCATGGGCATGAGAAGATTGTACTGCCCATGCGGGCAGCACATATGGGTATTCCTCTTCCGTCCGCGAATAGGAAGAGCAGGGCTCTGCAACATCCATAATATTGGATTGATAAGCTATCATGGTTGCAGGAAGCGACACGTTGGTCTCGACAGGCTCACTCGAAATACTCAGTGTAGGAAGAATCCAAGGATCTCCCATATGAGTCGTGCGAAAAGACACTGAGGTTGTAGAAGTCGAAGCCTTATCGGAACAAGATCCTATCATGAGGACCAGCGCAGGACAACTAAAGCTTCCCATGAGGGATGGATACATTCCTACACCCACACTCCTAGTTGCCGGCTGAGAGTGCTCAACGACCGGAACCGAAGTTCCTAAAGATGCAGTAACAGGGGAATTCTTGAATGTCATTTGATCAATCGTTACAATCTTCACGTTATGTGGAAAGCATACAACGCGAAACACGAAAGAAGCAACGGCTTGCATACTATACATCTAGTTCCGACCCAACAAGAGATTGTAGTCGAGGGGCGCATCAACCACCTCAACCTCTATCGCAATGGTCTTCCCTCCCAAACGGACTTTAAGGGATGGAATGATGCCGTGCAGCCTAAAAGATCTCCCATCAAAAGCAGTTAACATAGTTGCTAATTTCGACAACTCAGGAGAACCAAGACCCTTCCAATAGGATAAAGACATCACAGATGCAGTAGTGCCCTTGTCAATCACAGTGCGCTTGACGATCATATTAAGACATTCTACGTGTACCAAAAGCGACACATAGTAGGGCAAGCGAGGTTGATGACCTGCGGTTTCAAATTTAATCACTGAGGAAGAATCATCACCGTTCACACCAAGAGCAGAAAGAAAAGCCTTCCTTTACGAAGGACAACTCTAAATCACTTCCAATGCAGACATCGCACACGGAGTATGGCCCAAATCCTCAACAACTGAATAATTCTGGGCGACTCGGGAATTTGGATTATGCCTCGAGCACTTAAGTACCCCCTTAGGAATGCGAGGTGCAGCCTTAGGTTTATCCGCAGGTTTCTCAATGCGCAAAGGGGATCCTGGTGGATCAGGTTCTTTGCATGGGTTGGGTTGTGATGATCCATAATCTTTCGCATGAGTCACAACCTTGGCAGCACAGACCATGTTAATGCACCCACGAGCACTAGCCTCTGGTGGATCATTCTCACTAGATTGCTCCTCGGACTTCGAGTTCATATTCTAGTTATGCGGTAAAGGGTTCGTTAGCACAGCTGGGCCTTGTGCTAAGAGTCTCGAAGCTTCATCAATTCGAGGGCACAAGTAAGTGAGGTGATCATCCTTACATAGCTTGCAAGGGAACTTAACCTTACATTTCGCTTGCTTGTCCCCACCAGCATTCTGACCGTTCTTGTCATTATTGGAAGCATTCTCATTCTTATTCCCACCCTTTCGATTATTATTCTTACCCTTTTTTCTATTCCATCCAGGTTGCTGGTTACCCTTCTGGTCCGACGATTGCACAGAAAGTACACTCACCGTTTGGGTGGGTTGAGACGAAGCCGTAGCTTGTCCTGAAGCAGACTGGTTGAGCGACAATCGACTAACTTGTTTTGCAACCGAATCTGCAGGTTTCGCACTTGCACAACCCACAATGCCATCGGCATGTGGTCTAGGTTTGACCTTGGGATCAAAACTAGAACGAGGAGCATTGGGAATAATCTCATACAACAAACCGGACTGAGCATAAATAAAGTCCAGTTCCTATGCCCTAAAGATCGCTTGTTCCTCATTCTGCACTCCGGATGTAGAAACATCCTTCGCAATATATGGCAATAAAGACTTGAGGAACCACTCGAGAAGGAACTTCGGCAGTATAAAAGCTTTAATTAATCTCTTCCATCTACGCCACTCCTGAATATGATCAGAAATATGGGTGGCTTTATCTTGCCGAAATGTCGACAAGAGTTCAGTACCAACGTCATAGCGCACTAGTAGATGGAAGTGATTAAGAAAATTCATTTCAAGATCGTCGAACAAGGTAAAATCTCCCTTTGGTAACTCTATATACCATTTCATAGTAGGCCCTGTGAGGGTGCGTTGAAATAGTCGCAAGCGGACTGAGTCCTGATGTAATGAATTCGAAGAGCACCAAAGGTGAAACGTGGTAACGTGTTCGCTCGGATCCTCTCCCGGTTTGCCCTCGAACTTAGGTATGTCCGAAGGAAGCTTGGTAGGGACAGCCGGCCAAGCTGAGTCATGAGCCACGGGATCGTTCGTAAGTCTCGATAAGTCAGGAAGGTTAAGCGTCGCGAGGAAAGGGAGCCTAGGATGATGAGGTCGATGGACCGCTCCCTGGTTCACATAGGTTTGAGCACCACCATGGCCTTGGCCATAGTGTCCTCCTCCTGTCTGACCTGTATAAGGTGACGTGGAAGTACCATAGTAAGGTGGACCTTGACTGGTAGGAGCTACAAAGCCATAATTAGGAGAGTAAGCAGGTTGTTGATACCCTCCTTTGTAAGGTGAAGAAACCTGTCCATACTACGGACTGTAATAGGGTCCATAGGTCATCGCATGCGATGTCCCATGGGACACTCTATAGGTAGGAAGATAAGCTCCGGAAGGGGGAACATACATACCGAAAGTAGGTATATATGCCCCGAACGTAACAAGCTGACCACTATAGCCTCCCGAAGCAGCGGGTGCTATATGAACTTGAGACACAATCGGCCTAGTAGCCGCAATATGGATCTGACTCGTAGCCATATATCAGCTCGAAGGACCACGTGGATAAGGTGGAGGATGTACATTTGAAGAACTCGGAACTGAGGATGAAGGAATCTGAGTAATAAGATATGTACTACCACCTATCGTCACCCGTCTCGGACCTGGTATCCTAATCGAATCACTAACTCTAGACCTAGGAGGGGGATAAGATGTAGCTTCCACCACTGGGATGGAAGGTGCAATGTGACTAGTACTTCCAAACCTCTCTGAAAGGTAAGGAATGGGATTTCCCCCAGGCATAGTTCTAGGCTCAAAGTCGGATTCAACATGAAATGTCAAATCGTGCATAGGAAAACCAGTCGTAGCATAACTACCGTAGCTAGTGCTGGCAGGTTCAAAGTGAGTCTCGGCATCTTTCGGCATTCCATACCCGTAACGTGTCAACGGGGAATCAGCCCTAGGGTGAGTAGGTCTATCATGCAAATATCCTATCTGGGAAATCACAGGACCGAACTCAGCTAGGTCAGGTGAAGGATCATACGTAGGAGTAAGTTCCCCATCGTCAATACGAACGGGAAGAGGTGGCTCAGGAATAGTCTCTGAATGATCCTCCATGGTGTGTGAATTAATGTGTGACATAGTCCACCTGGACAGTCTAGGCCCCTCTCTCAAAGGAGGGGGAGAAGTGGAAGGCGGAAGTCCTGCTAACCGACGAGAACGACGCGAAACCGCACTAAAATCCACAATGACTCAACAAAAAGCAAAGACTCTCTATTTACGTAATCCCTAGGCCAACTAGCATGCACAGAGCAATCACTAATAAAATCTAAAGCCAAATGCAAGCAAACAAGGGCTGTATAAGTGAGCTCCCGAATGAAGTAGGTATGTCTCGCCTAGGAGAGGCCTAGGACTCCCATACACAACAAGCGGAGGTACATAACCAATTATTGTGGCCCTCAGCTTCAATGCGTAAATCGACTGTGCTGTCCGACCCCAACCTGGCTGGGACACTTGCAGAATAACCTCTACAAGTACCCCCTCGATATCCTAGGTAAGGTCACTAAGGTCACCTCAATATAATCAAAGCTTAGGCAGACAGTCGCAGGCGGGATTGACCGTATGGGCAGGGTAGCAAAGCCCGAAACTCTCGAAAGAGCCCCCAGATACGAATACAATCCTGGAAATATCTCCGGTGCTACTCAGTTATGACTAGGGGTCATCCCAATCAATAACCTCTCACACTGCCTCGTGCTTGACTCCCGTTTGAGAGGAGGATCCTAAGAACGATGGTTATACCAAGGGTTTCACACACTCCCTGGACAGACACCTAGATGTTGTTGTTTAGTGATCTTGGAGAATTGACTTACAATGAACTATTCCAAGATCCTAAAACCTAAGCTTGTTGGTGCTCCCTAGAAAAGAAAAGAGTGTAATTCATTTTAATTAGCGTTGATTTTAGTTGGCTTTATTACTCAAAAATAGGATATGGTCGTGCAACTAGTGGTGTTATGACGCAACATGAAGTAAAATGCACACCGTAACAATCAATGCAAATGCATTGTGTCCATGTAAACAGGGTATGCTACTACGTGAAATGCACAATTCTTCTTCAAATGATGAATGCAAATTTTACTATATGAAGTCCTAACTAGTACTCCAAAGCAAATCTAGATCTAGTGCAAGTACAATGCAAAGTGCAAAATGCAATGCATTATGATAAGCAAATGTTTTTGGATTTTTTGAAAATATAAGAGATGCAAAAAGAAAAAGAATGGTTCTACCACCCCCAGACTCTACAAGCACACATAAACAACATTCAAGCAAAGCACTAAGGTAAAAGAACTCTAATGCACTAATCTCAAACAAAAAATTGAAAATGCCATGACAAGAACTTTCCTAAAAACAAAAAAATTTAGGCTAAAAAAAAACGTTTCCAGTCAGAACCAGAGGTCAAAACAGACTCAGGCAGTGCCAAAAGGGACTCGGCAACTAACAGCATTCACCCAGCAACCAATTAACTTCCACAAAAAAGGAAAAATCCAGGGTATACGCGGCTGTTCCCAGTAAACCCGCGTGTATACGCGGAAATCACAGAGGAAACCGCGTGTATACGCGACTGTAAATCAAAAACTCGCGTACAGGAAGGAAAGGTGCATAAAACAAGGCAAACAGACAGGCTGAGACAAACTTCACTCCAATCAGACTCTACCAGGCATACATGCCCCCAGACCCGACACAGAAACAAGAGAGAAAGAGCATTTCAAATACATTAAATGCCGAGAAAATCACCCCCAAAGGACAACTACTAGGAACTCCCTAGCGGAGTCGCCAATTCTGTTATGGAGAAAAATTCCTATGGCTTGGTGTACCACAACAGACAGCTTTGACTCCAGAAATCAATCTTTCCCAGTATGCAATAGAAATAAAATGTCTAACACTAAAGGATCAGACCTCGTACCTTATTCCGGACGGTTGAAGTAGATCCCCGTTGAGCTTTCCAATCTTCAGCTTGAATTGATATAATACTTCCTCAACAACAAGTAAACAATACAAGCATACTATATATCATGGTGTTAGATCTATTCTATCATATATAATCAATAATGTAAAAGCATTTGACATATTCCAATGGATACAATATTCAATCAAATACACATCATTGGACAGGAAAAGATAGTTCTTATTAATATAAATCAGATATTACAAGATAGATACAACCTCTGACGGCACATCTGCGAACCGGATAAACTGAATCCCCCACTTGGGCCTCCACCACCTCAATCCTCCATCTCACGATAGCAAGCTCACTAGCAAAAGGCAAGCTTGGGAAGAACACAACAGTGCTCCAAAGGGACAAAGGGATGCAGACTCAAGCATAAATTCTGGCAACAATGGACTATAGTTTCGTTGCTTCAATCTCTCTATATGCCTTCAATGTACCAAGGGGTTCCTTATATAGCTTCACAACGGATAATGAAGGGTCGAATCTGAGCGATCTCAAGGCATATGGAAGGCTAGGAGTCAAATGAGTCAGATCCATGTCAAGGAAAAATCCAAAAGGATTTGGACTATGCACACATCCTGATGTACGTGGTTATAGGGGTCAAACCCGCGTATGTACGCGGTTATCGGGTAAAAAGCCGTGTATATCATTTTTTATATAGTTTTAGGGATGATCAAGGAAACATCAAAGGATAAAATATGGTCCATGGGGTCTAAAGAGTCTGCAGCGGGACGGGGGAAGGCCATACAAAGTGTGATTCACTTAGAGTGGTGAAATCCGCTATAATAGGACCACAGACATCTGAGTGGATTATATCCAGTATTCCTTTTTCTTTGCTTTCACAACTAGGAAATGTCTTCTTGACATTCTTTCATTGCACGCATCCCTTGCAAACGCCTTCATGTTTTTTCCTGATTTGTGGAAGTCTTGAAACCACTTTGCTTGAATTCGGTAGTTCTCTATAGTGCACATGTGAAAGCATTATGTTGCATAGTTCACTTGGTTCTATGGAGTCATGAACCAATGCTTGTTCAAGTTTTCCTTTCAACTTATACAAGCCTCCCTCTTTCTCTCCAATCAATGTTGCATCATCTATTGTCTTTCCTTTTGGACACATTAGGACTTGTCCATCAATGAATGTAACTCTTATTCCCTTTGCATCTAGTGCAGAGATGGAGAGAATATTATTCTTCAATCCTGGAAAATATAGCACATCTTTCATCTTCAAATATTTCCTAGAGTCTAGCTTGTAGGATCCTTCTACGCTTCCTTTTATGGGGTATTGATAACCATCCCCAATTTTCACCATGTGAGGTGACTCATGCTCAGACATATTGATGAATGATTCTTTGTATCATGTCATGTGTTTGGATGCCCCACTATCTATAGTCCAATAATTGCTTCCATGCGAGATAATGTCTGTGATTTCTAAAATTAGGACACATTATTCATCACTTGAAGAATCAGTTTTCACTTTGAGTCTCTTTATTGTTGATTCATCATCTTCAATGGTTTGAGCATGATGTATTTTATTATTTGACTTCTTGTTGAAGGAGCCTTAGTTTCTAAGACAATCTTTGGAGTAATTTCCCTTCTAATCAGAAGTGTAGCATCGAATGTCGGAAGGATATCTTCTGAATTTCTTTTGTATTTTGTGATGATTGTCTTCCCTTTTGTTATGATGGTTGATCCCATATTCTCTTCTATTTTTATGATTCGATCTTTTCTTGTATACATTCTTCCCAGAGTCTACTAAAACTTATCAACTTCCTTCTAGAATATATTCCTTGAATGAATGAGTGTGAGGAACCTCCTGAAATAAACAATGAAAATGCATGATATAACTGAAATAGCGAAGCACGAAATATATTTTATTGATCGCAGACCACTTCGAACTGGAAACCTCATTTGAGCAAGCTCAATACAAAATAACTCATCGATTCTTTCATTGGCCTCAACACGTACTTATATACTAAGTCTAATCTAAACAACTATTACTCCCCATGAATGTGGGATAATACAACATACTAATGGGATGACTTAACAACTATTATTCCCCATGAATGTGGGATGATATAAAATTCTAACGAGACAACTTATAAAGCACATGCATCCAACAAAATATACTTACAAAATAAATAGGAGGGTTGACATAGTTTCTTAACCTCCCCTCCCTCTTAGAAAATATCTGTCTTCAAAGCTTTAGATGTGGAAACTGTTGTTGAATCTAAAGGAGTGGTTCCCATGTAGCATCCTCTGGTTGCATGTTGTGCCACTGAATTAAGACCTCTGTGATGGACCGAGAACAAAGCTGATGAGTGCGCTTATTGAGGATGGAATTTGGTTCCAAAATGATGGATCCTTCATTATCCAGTTCTAGTAAAAAAAATTTGTTCTATGATGTTGGTGCCAATCACTTTCTTAAGACAAGAGACATGAAATACTGGGTGAATGTGAGAAGAAGGAGGAAGTTCCAATTTATAAGCAACGGACCTAATATTCTGAAGAAATTTATATGGCCCATAGAACTTTGGAGCCAACTTTTGATGCCCTTTGAGTTTCAGGGAGGATTGCTTGTAAGGCTGTAGATGAAGAAAAACCATATCATCGACTTGAAAAGTGATCTCAGAATGATGTTTTTCGACCTGTTGTTTCATGTGGTTTCTTGCCATGTGAATATTTTCCTACAGAATGTGAAGAATCTGATCTCGATTTTGAAGAACCATGTCAACTTCATGTATTGGTGAACTATTGGGGTGTATGGCAGGAGCACTGGTGGTGCCTGAGCATAAGCTACTTCATATGGTTTCATTTTAGATGCAGTATGGTAGGAAGTATTGTACCACATTTCAGCGAGAGGGAGCCGCTTTTCCCACTGATGTTGTTGTTCAGATGTGAGGCAACGAAGATAAGTTTCCAAACATTTGTTGATGACTTCAGTATGACCATCTACTTGTGGGTGATATCCTAAACTCATATTTAGTTTGGTGCCAGTGAGGCGAAATAGCTCAATCCAAAAATGACTTGTGAAATTTGTGTCGTGGTCTGAGACAATGGAAGAAGGAATTCCATGAAGATGGAATATCTGGTCCATGAAATTTGTGCAACTGAGGACGCGGTATATGGATGGTTGAGAGTACAAAAATGACTGTATTTGGAGAGTCGATCAACCACAACCAAGGTTACGGTCTTCTCTCTATATTTAGGAATCCCTTTAATTAAATCCATCGAAATATCTATCCAAATCCTTGTAGTGATAGGAAAAGGTTCGAGCAACCCAGGAAGGAGTGTAGTTTCACCCTTGTGGCGTTGGAAGGTATCACATTCAGCAACCATCTGTTGAATTTCCAATTTCATTCCCTTCCAAAAGAAGTTATGCCATGACCACTCATATGTTTTGAGGAACCTAGAGTGCCATACCGATGGAGAATCATGGAGTTCATAGAAGACATCCTGGTGAAGATATGTGCTCCGGGGAAGCACCATATGACCCTTGTATCTCAGAGAAGAACCATCCCAAGAGTAATGTGGTACAACAGAAGGGTTACTGTCCAGATATTGGATGATTTTAGATAATGAAGAGTCATTGACATAGACTTGCTGAACATAGTGTAACCAATTTGGAATAGGCATAGAATTAGCTGAAACGGAAGCATGGTCATCAAATGTGCGGGAAAGATCATCCGCCACAAGATTGTCTTTACCCTTCTTGTAAGTGATCTCATAGTCATAACTTATGAGTTTTCTAACCTATTTTTGTTGCGTTAGGGATGAGACCCATTGTTCCAGGAAATATTTTAGACTCTGGTGATCAATCTGGATGCGAAAATGATTCCCTAGGAGGCACGAACTACACTTCTATACTGCATGCAAAATAGCCATAATTTCCTTCTCATATGTAGAGGTGGATAAATTATTATCGGAAATGGATTTGATGGTGAACGCAATGGGATTTTCATATTGAAGAAGGACAACGCCAAATCCATTGTCGCAAGCATCACTCTCAATAGTGAAGGGCTTGGAAAAATAGGGCATAGCTAGAATAGGTGTGGTACACATAGCTTGTTTCAGTTTGTCAAATGCACACTCAGCAGCATGTGTCCATGTAAAAGCATATTTTTCTAGGAGATTTGTTAATGGAGATACAATCTTCCCATAATCCTTGACAAACTTGTGGTAGTATTCAGTCAGTCCAAAAACCCATGAAGGTTCTTCAGAGTATGAGGATGCAACCTATTTTTCATGGCATCTATTTTGGTAGGATCTACACGAACCCCTTGTGTTGAAACAATATTCCCGAGATACTCTACTTCTTTCTACCCAAAAGCACATTTAGATTGTTTGGAATAGAGATCATGATCACAAAAAAGGTTGAAGTACAAGATCCAGATGTTGGAGATGCTTGGCCCATTTTTTACTATAGATGAGGATATCATCAAAGAGTACCATAATGAAGTTTCACAAGTAGGGCCGGAATATTTTATTCATCAATGCCTGGAATGTGGAAGGAGAATTCATGAGGCCAAATGGAATGACCAAAAATTCATAGTGGCCATCACGTGTGTGGAAATTTGTTTTAGGGATATCATCATCATGAACCCAAATTTGGTGATACCTAGAACGAAGATCCAACTTGGAGAAAAAATGAGCACCATGAAGCTCATCTAGAATCTCATCAACAACAGGAATTGGAAACTTATCCTTAAATTTGATGTGATCAAGTGCTCGAAAGTCAATGCAAAGGCTCCATGACCGAGTTGTCTAAAGAGGGGAATTTTTTTATCTCTGTTTTCGGCTGGTTTTTACCAGTTTTTTGTCATAAATGTTCACGGAATTTTCAAAACGTTCGAAAACACTGTTAGATCTTACAAAGTGTGGGTGTTTGGGGGTTTTCCTTGTTGATGTATTTGTAACTTCGGAATGTATTCACTTATATATCTTATGTATTGTACCCCGATTTTTATTCTGGGAAGTATCTGTAATGTAATTGAGTCATGTCATGCCCCGATGTTCCAATCAGGAGATTCAATAATGTAAAAAATTCATGTAAAGTCATAGAGTATAACCCTCCTTATTGATCAAGGGTTAAAGTCCCTGCAGTTCTGGGGCCCTAGGGTTATTAGACTCTCCTCGAGAAGTCGACCCTAGTGATTTATTGTCAAGTCGGGAATTAGTATAAATAGAGAGGGAGCCTCTCTATTTAACACACATTCATATTCATTGACTCACACTCAGTTGTAGCGCATAACTGATAGAGAGAGAAGAAGTTGGGACAAGAGAGAGAGAGACTACTGCTG
Organism: Pseudotsuga menziesii; assembly: GCA_001517045.1. Taxonomy (NCBI): domain Eukaryota; kingdom Viridiplantae; phylum Streptophyta; class Pinopsida; order Pinales; family Pinaceae; genus Pseudotsuga; species Pseudotsuga menziesii. Next base: position 147,249 of record LPNX011046457.1, read on the forward strand.
TCGGGAGATCATATTACTATCTTTAGGTTTTACTTTTGGTGTTGATTCTATCTTTGAGGAAGTTGCGGGGTTTCTCCTTTATGGTTTCCTCGAGGAAAATATTTGTGTTCGTTGTCTCTTGTGTTTGATTGTTGTGCTGGTTATTCTCTCAGATAAGATCCTAAGATCATATAGCTTAAATGTTAAAAATCTAACATGGTATTAGAGCTAACCTGAGAAGAATATATTGTGCAGCTGCGAAAACTAGGGCTTCCTACTTTTTGGATCTCTCTCCATAGATTTTCAGCAAAAGGAGGTTGGGCTGACTCTCCTCTCCAAGGCACATCTTTTTGTCGAAGTAGAATCTAATTCTAAGCATTTTCAGTTTTTTGACCCGACACTACCGCCGAACATTAGGGATTTCGACAGAAGTGGAATTTTTGAGTGAGCCCAGGCCTGGATTGATCTCCTCCCCGAAATTAAAGTTTAGAGATCAAGATCAAAGTTTTTGGTTGGGTAGAACTCCGGGAAAGTCAAACCCTAATGTGCTCCTGAACCAGCGCTGCAGAAATTCAGCGCCAGATCCAGTTCCGACATCTTAACCTAGTAAGATCTAAATCTTTTGCATTTCCATTTGAGGTTCTCTATTAAAGATGTCTCATCATACCAATCTTGATTAAAATATTGAGGGAGTTGATAACTTATGAGCTTGGAAGTATTGGATCTCCCTGGTCTTGGAATAAAATGAGTTAGACTCTTACATCAATGAAGAGGTTCCAGTTCCAGAGGGAGATGCAACTAAGTCCTTACACAAGAAGAAACTGGTCATGGCTAAGAGGATTATTGTTGATTCAATCAAGGATCACCTCATACCACAGGTGTCCTCCCTGAAGACACCTAAAGAAATGTTTGATGCTCTGACCATGCTATTTGAAGGGAAGAACATAAACATGAAGATGACTTTGAAGAACCAGTTGAAGAATGTGAAGATCGAGAATGAGGAAACCATATAGTCATACTTTACAAGGATCTCCCAGATCAAAGAAAAACTTGAAGCAGTGGATGAAGAAGTGCAGAATGCTGAAATTGTGATGACCACCTTGAATGGTCTCCCTAGGTCATGGGACTCTTTCGTTCAAGGAATTTGTGCTAAAAGAAAACTAGTCACCTTCAGTAGACTGTGGGAGGAATGCTCACAAGAAGAAGCTCGAATAGTACCCCGAGAAGAAAAGATGGGAAGTGAAGATCAAGCTCTCACAATACACTCCAAGAAAATAAGAATGGACTATCATCATCATAAAGGTGAGCACTCTCACCATTGAAGATAACCCTAGAAGACTTAACAGAGATATTTCTAGTATCAGATGCTTTACATGTGATGAGAAAGGACACATCTCCAAAAACTGTCCCAGAAACAAAGGTGGCTCTCAAAAGAAGAAGAACTACAAAAGAAGACATCATGCTCATGTTGTAGAGGATGATGAACCTTCCAAGAAAAGAGTCAGACAAGAAAGTGATGATTCTTCAAGTGATGAAGAGTATGTTTTGATTTTCGCTCTCACGGGAACTATCACACATGGAAGCAATGATTGGCTTATAGACAGTGGGACTTCCAAACATATGATGAGATTCAAAGAATCATTTATGAAACTATCAAAACAAGAGTCACCCCATAAGGTGAAACTTGGGGATGACTACCAATATCCAATAAAAGGTAGTGGTGAATCCTCCTACAAGATAGACTCTGGAAAGTCGATAAAGATGAAGGATGTCTTGTTTGTACCAAAACTAAAGAAGAACCTCCTCTCCATCTCTGCATTGGATGCAAAATGCATGAGGATTACATTTGTAGATGGACAAGTTCTTATGTGGCCAAAGGGAAAAACCATAGATGATGCCGTTGTGATTAGAGAGCAAGAAGGAGGATTATACAAGCTAAAGTGCCAACCGGAACAAGCCTTGATCCATGAATTAGTAGAGCCAAATGAACTTTGGCACAGAAGGCTTGCACATGTGCACTATAGGGCATTACCTCTTGCAAGCAAAGTTGTTGAAGGTCTTCCATAAATACAGACAAAACATGACGGTGTTTGCAAAGGATGTGTGAAAGGAAAGAACACAAAGAAGAAATTCCCAAGTAGCGAAAGCAAGGAAAAATGAATCTTGGAAATCATTCACTCCGATGTATGTGGACCAATGTCATCCAGTTCATTAAGCGGATATGTATTCTATGTTTCTTTCATTGATGATTTTTCTAGGAAGACATGGATATACTTCTTAAAGAAGAAAGATGAAGTATTCAAAAAGTTCAAGGAATTCAAAGCCTTGATCGAGAACCACACAGAAAAGAAGATCAAAACTTTTCAATCAGACAATGGTGGAGAATTCACATCAAATGAATTCAAAGAGTTATATAGAGATTCGGGGATTAAGAGGGAGTTGACCACTCCATATAATCCACAACAGAATGAGGTTTAAGAAAGGAAGAATAGAACGATCATGGAAGCTGCAAGGGCAATGCTTCATGATCAAGATATTCCCATGCATCTATGGGCAGAAGCTGCTAGAACAGCTGTGTATGTACAGAATCATACTCCACATAGAGTACTCGAGAACAAAACACCTGAAGAAGTATTCTCCGGCAAGAAACCAAAAGTCAGTCTTCTTAGAATATTTGGTTGTCTAGTGTACATACACATTCCAAAAGAAAAGAGGACAAATTTAGATCCTTCAGGGAAGAAGGGTATATTCGTGGGATATAGTGAAAGCTCAAAGGCTTATAGAATATACTTCCCAGGATTCAAGAAGATCGAAATTAGCAGGGACGTAACATTTGACGAATACTCAACTTACAACAAATCCAGAAAGAGAACTGCTGAAGAACCTGAAGAAACAGAAGTACCCAGAATTCAAGACACAACTATGAACGATATAACTCAAGAAGAAGATCGAGAAGTAGAAGAACCCTAGGAACCTGTAGATCCACCCCAGGAGAAGAATCCTCACAAGACAAAACATGCATGGGTACGAGACGCTATCCAAGGTGCAGAAAGATATGGGGCTCCAGAATAAATGCACAGAGAAAGGAAAAGAACTAGGTCATGCTCCAGTTATGTAGCACTATTATGTGACATCATTGATAAAGAACCTTCCAATTATGAATAATCGGTAGAGAAGAAAGAATGGAAGGATGCTATGATCGAGGAGTACAGTCGATCATGAAGAATGATGTTTGGGATGTTTTCCATAAATCAGAGGGGAAGTATGTTGTGACTTCCAAATGGATCTATAAGATCAAGTATGCTGCAAATGGCAGCATAGAGAAATACAAAGCAATATTTTTGGCTCGTGGCTTCTCCCATAAAGAAGGAATAGATTATGAAGAGACGTTTGCACCTGTAGCTAGATGCACTTCCATTAGATCAGTACTTTCCCTGGCTACAGTGATGAAATGGAAGATACACCAGATGGATGTGAAGACTGATTTCTTGAATGGTGTAGTGAAAGAGGAAGTGTATGTGGAGCAGTTTGAGACACATGATAGAGAAAATCATGTGTGTAAGTTGAAGAAAGCCCTATATGGTTTGAAACAGGTACCCAGGACATGGTACGGTAGAATTGACAGCTCCCTATCCAGTTTGGGTTTTACCAAGAGTAAAGCGGATTCCAACCTTCACTACAAGGTTGAAGAAGGGAACCCAGTGATACTCCTACTATATGTAGATGATGTGTTTGTAACAGGTGAGGATGGGTTGATTGCTGCAAAGCATATTATGAGGTACCTGAAGGGTACAATTGAGTATGGGATCAAGTATGAGGTGAATAAGAAGATTAACCTGGAAGGTTATGTGGATTCAAATTGGGCAAGAAGTGCCATTGATAGGAAGAGCACTTCTGGGTGTTGCTTCAGTATGGGATCATGTATGATCTCTTGGTTTAAAAGGAAGCAATCCTGCATGGCACTGAGTACAGCCGAAGTAGAGTTTTTTGCAGCTTGTTCGGCTAGTTGTGAGGCAGTATGGTTGAGGAAGCTACTGTCTGATTTTTTTGATCTCCAGTTAGATGCTACTTATATATATTGCGACAACCATATTTTTGTGAAGCTGTCGGAGAACCCAATGTTCCATGACAAGTCGAAGCATATCAAGATAAAATACCACTATATTAGGGATATGGTGAAGAGGGGAGCAACGAAGCTCCAGTATGTTGTGACAAATGAACAGATAGCTAATGTGTTGACCAAGCCATTAGCCAGAGTGAATTTTGAGTACTTCAGGGAGAAGCTTGGTGTTCATCAGATCAAGTTTCCTTCCAAGGGGAAGTGATGAGTCCGTGAGCCCTTCTGACATGGTGGCAGGTCAGGCCTCCCATGGTCGGATGTAAGTGTTGAACCTTTCTGACATGGTGGTAGGCGGGGCCTCCCATGGTCATATGTAAGTGTTGAGCCCTTCTGACATGGTGGTAGGCGAAGCCTGCCATGGTCAGATATAAGTGTTGTGCCTTTCTGGAATTGTGGTAGGATTGGTTCCTCCCATGGTCAGATGTAAGTGCTGAGTGTTGCATCGAGTGTGAAAAAGGACTGGCTCTGTAGGGGAAATCCTTGCGAGAGGCAAGGTGTTGCATCCAGTATGAAAAAGGACTGGCTCTGTAGGGGAAATACTTACGAGAGGCAAGGTGCTACATCCAGTATGAAAAAGGATTGGCTCTGTAAAGGAAATCCTTACGAGAGGTAAGGTGTTGCATCCAATATGAAAAAGGACTGGCTATGTATGGGAAATCCTTGTGAGAGGGAAGGTGCTGCATCTAGTATGAAAAAGGACTGGATCTGTAGGGGAAATCCTTGCGAGAGGAAAGGTGTTGCATCCATTATGAAAAAGGACTGGCTTTGTAGGGGAAATCCTTGCGAGAGGCAAGGTGCTGCATCTAGTATGAAAAAGGACTGGCTCTGTAGGGGAAATCCTTGCGAGAGGCAAGGCGTTGCATCCAGTATGAAAAAGGACTGGCTCTATAGGGGAAGTCCTTGCAAGGAATGCAGTACATCCAGCATGAAAAAGGGATGGCTCTGTTGATAAATACCTATGTGGAGGTTAGGCCTACAAATAGCATGAAAAAGGGCTAGCTCTGTAGAACTTCCTATTACGAGAAGAATTGAGAGATAGCACCAATTGATCGAGATAGCGAAAGCAGTAATGTTGATGATGATCCAGCTTTGATGATAATCCAGTGATGATCCAGCTTTGATGATGATCCAGACTTGATGATGATCCAATTATGATCAAGATCTAGTGATGATCCAGACTTGATGATCATCCAGATGATACAGACAAGAAGACTTGTGCTGATTAAATTGTGTCGAGATAATACCTTCCTAGTTAATAGGGAGTTTTGATGTATTTGTGACTTCGGAATGTATTCACTTATATATCTTATGTATTGTACCCCGATGTTTATTTTGGGAAGTATCTGTAATGTAATTGATTCATGTCATGCCCCAATGTTCCGATCGGGAGATTCAATAATGTAAACAAGTCATGTAAAGTCATAGAGTATAACCCTCCTGTTGCAGCTGCAACTATTTCCCAAATTTCTAAAAATTTGGGACCCTCCTTTTAAATTTTATCTTGGGATTGCTTAACTTTAATGCGAGTTTGATTTTTTGAGGTTGATTGTTGAATGCATACCTTTTTATGCTGATGCTGCCATTTGACTTTAAGTTTTGACTTACGGGTGATTTCTTATTTTGATGTCGGAATTTGTTTGAACTGTGAATCGGGGCCGTAGTCACCTACGCAGCCACCATTGCGGAGTCTCAATAGAAAATGACCCGATCCAAAACCTTGTCTTCCACCGATGCACTTTTATTTTATTCTTATTTTGGCATTTTTGTTTCGTCATCGTCAGAGCACTAGTACCTTGTATTACCACCATTTCGGATGGAAAATTGCAAGTACCATGATAAAAGATTTTACCTTTGTCGATCCCACGATTTTATTTTGTATTTTTGTTCGTGTCGTTGTCGGCACCGTGTTGGACATTTGAATTGAGGCACTAGTTTTTGTGTGTTCGATCACGGTCTTTTTCGTTTTCGCAAAAGCCTTAGTTTGTTTGTGTTCCGCCGTTGCGGCTCCAGAACGGACTAGCCATCCGCCTTTTAGCTTTTCCTTTCGTCGATGGTTCATTTAATGTTTGGTTCTTTTTCTCCAATTTTGACTGGTCTGCGGAACCTCTTGTCTTTGTAACTTCTGTCGTTATGGCTCTTCAGCGTACTAGTTGTTTGATTCTTTAGTAAGTTTAGGGTCCGATGCTACAAGATTAATGTTTATTGTTTTATTGCATCACGGAACTCCTGTTCTGTCCGTCGCCCGCCGTTGCAGCTCATTAGCAGGTTGATCTCCAATGCCTTAGTTGTCCCGCTGCCCGATATGCATGTTTTCCCGCCAATTGTTTTCACCAAGGTATATATATGTGGGATGGGGCATTATTTTATTTTGTCCCTGTGAATTCATGCTTGCACTATCCTTGTCGATTCGAACTGTGCGTTCGTGCCTAGCTGTCGGGATCTCGTTCATGGGTGGCATCTCCGTGGAGCTTTAGGATATTCTCCTTGTCGACTGCAGCTTGTTTCCAGGTAGGCCAACCATGATTTTACCCTTTCTTTTGAGTTTTTGGAACTAGGGTCTTGTCTTTGGGTTAGGTTTTCCTACTGTAATAGATGGGCGTATATCTCTGAGTTTGTTTCCTATTAGCATAGTGTGGTCTACTTTGACAGTTCACAGACGGGGGGGAGTTTCATTTTTTCTAAGTGGTTTTTTCAAAGTTGTTATGGGTTTTTGAACCCTGTCCATTTGTTTACGGGATTGGTGCAAACAAGCATTACGCTGTCTGCACCGGTTTTTCTGGGTGTGCATTTGGCCGTCCGGGGAGGGGAGGTTTCAGTTTTTCTACTGTAGGCATTTACCCTAGTTTTGTTTGAAGTACTAGAGGGTTTGTGTTTCGATTATTTTGGTTGCTCGCGTGTCAAGTTAGGGTCGCATTTTTCAAAGACGAGCCTCATTGATGGGATTTATGTTTGAGCGAGAAGTTAGAACACGTTCTACTGAAAGTTGACGCATTTTTCTTTAGGATTATTTTTGTTGAAGACGTCGAGGGTTGTAGTTTTGATCAGACTGGTTTTTCTTCACATAGTGCCATGTTTAGTCTCGCCAGTGGAGGTTCTACATGTTAGCGAGGTTATGATACATGTTGTCAATCATGATTAATTCTAGTCACGGGCACGATTTAGGATTCTTTGCAGACTTATCATTTTGCAGAAGTACTTGCTAGTTAATCCCGATTTTTGCATTTGCATAGGTTTAACTGTTGCAAGTATGGAAGAGGTAAATGTTTATATAGTTTTCTTCGTTCTTTGAATGCTGGTTAGAAGCCCAAATAGCCTAAATGCATTTTGGCTTAAGACAGAGCAACTTTGTTAAAGACGAGATGTCAAAGAGGCAGAAAAAGAAGGCTACTGTTGTTGAAGGGGAACCTGAGGTGGAAATTATTACAAAGGTTGAGTACATTTATGAATATACTAGAGCCATCACCGTGGCAGAACCTGACTACAAGTGGGGCGAGATTTATACACTGATTTCAAACCAAGAAGTTCCTGATACCGGGTTTGAAGAATTAACAATATATGCCAATATTGAAAAGTCTGTCTTGATGAAGATAGCTACCAGACCTGAGCTTTTCCCATGCTCCAAAGTGATTGGTTGGATTCTGCCTAGGGCAGACTTGACTACTATGATTCTATCCAATATGGCCAAGCAGGGCTATGCTACTTCCAGCCCTGGTTATGTCTCATTAGCTTATCACTTACCTCTAGCCCAGGTTTACCTAATTGAAGCTTGGTTGAAAGAAAATAACTTAGACCTGGCTAAAACAGTAAAAATAATGATGATACCTGGTAAGAATTTTCGAACCAGGCCATCATGGGAATATGACACAGCTACTCTAAGAACCCCTTATAGGTTTATAGCATTAATGCTGAACATAATTTTTGGGAGAGCCCATGTTAAGAGTTTCAAGTTGGGTTGGGTTCACATTATCTTCTGTGTAGCCACCCAGGGGACTATATTCAACTGGGCGAACATTGTGTCTAACAGTCTCTCAGCTTGCATTGCTTCAGCCCTTGGAGGTGTGTCTCAGAAAAAGTATGAGTTCTACATGAGCTCCATATTAATTGATTGTATACTATGCACCCAGCCATTTCTAGACCTAAGGTGCATGTGGGACATGGACAGAACCCCTGTGTACACATCTTACAAGCTGTTATGGGCACACAAATATTACAGTCATTATAAAGAAATTTGTGAAAATTTTATTATGCTCTTGTATACATTGATTTTCTTGAAAGAATGAAATTGTATGTCTGAGGAGGCATTGAAAGTCATTGAGGAGTATGCAAATTACTACTTGACTGATGAAGGGTTGTATATTAGGATGTATGGTTGCTATAGGGAACCTTCTTTGCTTCCCAAATATGCCACTAATTATGTGGTGCACAAAGAAGCAGTCAGGCAGGTTTACTTAGATGGTATAGTGAGTTTCCTTTTTGAACACAAGAAGGCATCCTATCCTCCCATACCTTTCAGGTTGGGCAGCTATAAATTTGAAAAGGTTAAATTAACTGTAGATTTTGTATAATAACTGGAGCATTTTCACTTTGGAGAGATGAACTTCCATAGAAATGATTCCCAGAACAAAGTTGCGGAACATTGCAAGGAGGCCAATGTGCATTTTGAATATACAAACCATTGGGATAAGGATGAAGAAATTTTCAGAAATGCAGAAAATATGACTGCATTGAAAAGAATATTTAAAAAGAATATCACCACTAAAGGTGGTAAGGGCCAAGCTGAACAGAAGAGAGTTGATGAAGAGGAGGCCAGGAAAAGAGAAGAAGATGCTAGGAGACTAGCACAAGAGGTCGAGAGTTAGATTAAGAGTGAAGAAGAAGAAAGGAAGAAAGTTAAACAAGAAGCAGCAAAGAATGCAGAGGAAGTTGCAAAGAAGGAAGAAGAAGAAAGAAAAAATAAAGAGGATGAAGAGCTAAAGAAGAAGGAGGATGAAAGTATGAAGCTGATAGGGTCCACAACAGATCAACAAACTTCTGACCCTGCAGACACTCAAGAAGTGCAAGATCAGGATTGCCCTAACTCTCAAGAACCTACTGCAACTGCTGGCAGCAATTTAGGGCAGGTTGTTGTTTCTGAATCAAGGCTGATACCTTTTGAACAGAAGAAAGGGGAAGAAGTCCCAAATTTCAGTACCATTTTTTATGAAAGAGAAAAGAAGAGGATTGTGAAAAGGACTGAGAAGAAGGTTGAAACAGGTGGACAATCAGGGATGATGGTCACTGATAAAACCTTGGTACATGGGACAGACAAGGACCCAAGACTGATAATCCGAGCTAGAGCAGCATTGATCCACACCACTGAAGATAATGTAGATCGAATAATGACAGACCTTGAGCAATCAAGGAGAAATGTTTCCCAATTAAAGGACACTTTGAGAAAGGAAAGGGATGAAGGCAACAATTAAAGAGAAAGTTTGAAGACATGCGAAATGAAATGAAGTCTTCAAAAGCATAGCTTCAGTCCCTCCAAGTAGACAAGATGTCTTTGGAAGTTGCCATTGAAAAGACAGGAAGAGATGCTCAAGATAACCTAGAAAAATTGCAGCAGGAATATCAGGGGCTAAAGAGAGAAAGGGATGGAGTAAAAACAACATATGAAAACCTTAATGCAGAAAGAGACCAACTGCAAAGAAAAGTTGGGGAGCTGGAAACACAAAGGGCTACCATGGAGGAGACAGAAAAACAATTTCGGGTGCAAGCAGCAGAGTTTAAAGGACAAATTGCTTCACTAGCAACATCATTGAAAGAGGCCAAGGAACAGTAAACCAGTATTCAACCTTTTAAAGAGCATGTCCTAACGCAAAGAAGCAGAATGCACCAGCTACAGGTGTCCATAGAAGAAGAAAGATGCAGAGTCTTGCAAGTAGATAATATATTAGAGAAAATTTTAAAGACTACCTCATATTTTGTAGATAGGTCTCAGGACATTTTGGAAGTCCTGACTAGACGAATAGGAAGGATGGAGGCCAATGAAGAGATTCCTGCAGACTTGCCAGCCAAAGATCAACAAATCCTAAAGCAAGATTATGACTTGTTGGAGTTTGCAATAAACATAGAGGAAGAGTTCAAGAAGGTTCTAAAGAAGACAAGAGGAGCATGCACCGAGTATTGCAGAAGGGTGCTGATCACTTACAACCGTTGCCAGGTGGCTGCTGAACAAAGATTAGATGCATTTCCAGAACATGAGTTGTTCACAAGAATGTTGCAGAGTAGATATCAGGAGGATGAGCAAAGGATTCAGAAAGTCAAGGTCCTGGATGAACAGATCTTGAAAGATGAAGTGGATCATTTAGCAGTCAGTGTACAATTACTTGAGGATCAATTACGCCTAAGCTCAACAAGAATTGAAGTGATTAAAAATCAGGCTGCAAAGTTTGAAATCAACATTCGTTTTCTCGAGCCTTTTGAATTTGAGAGCATAGCATCAGAAGCCCAAGCGTGGAAAAAGTTCCTAAATTTTCAAGCAGGGCCCTCTACTTAAAGTGCTTTATTAGTTTGTTTAAATGCAATATATTATAAATTGTATGAGCACTAAATATAAGACAATTTTGGGAGATGAAACGTTGGGGAAGCCCATGAGTCATTTGGGGCAGCCCAAAAGTTTTTCCTTTTGTATAAGTATAGGGGAGTTAGATAGAGAAAGGAATTTTTCCTAGTTATACTTGTGAGAACACATTGTAAGAGGAACTATTTCGTTTTGCAATAGATAATTACAATTTTTCCTGTTGGAGAAAGCTTTGGTGGAATGTTCAAATGCTGTGCAATGAATGTTGTTGAAGGGGAACTATTTCGTTTTCAACTTTTATTCATTAACTGTGAGATTGTTCTAACTTGTTGAACCTATGTTCTTGGATGATTGTTCTCTAGTTTATTTTATGATAATTTCCACTATGAGTAATGAATGTTTTCACAAACAATGAGCTATCTTGTTGTTCATCTATCTATTCATGTTTATGTGTTTTTGAAATAAGAACAACTACCTGTGATTTCTATTAATACATGAACAATAATACATTACTCATTAAATTATAATCTCGCTCCCTAGGGATAGCTTAGTTAGTTAGTTAGTTTTATTTCTGGCTGTGTGTGATTTAGATGCGAGAGACTTTAAGACGAGAGGTAAGAACCTGCGCATCACATTGTGACTTGTCACGTCCCCGTCCCTCAACCAGCGAAGAGGACACGACGAACACATCAACACAGCCGGGCAAATCGCCCCATGAACATAAACAAATGAAATCAATGCTGGAATTAAGCATACACAGATGCATTTATCTTCGATCATACAGCGGAAGTACACATATTCATACACCAGCATTTAACATCATTATAAATTGCAGAGATGAAGTAATAGCAGCACTTATCTTTCGATTAAGAACTTGCCCGCAACCAGCTACGTCGCTGCAACGTTCCACCCAACCATAGGCCAGCTTGCTCATCAATCTCTCAGCCATGCTGCCACCCCCGAGCTGGGCATGATTCCTCAAGGACTAAGGGGACAATTGTAGGCTTGCACATAGCCAAGGGGGCACAAAACAGCAAACCAACATAGCTGGGTTTCACAGGCTTTCAACAGACAAGCCAAGCCAGCACAGTCCGAAGACTATCCATTGCACTCAGGCAATTACTTAGCTGTCACAACTTAAACAGGGAAAACGAAATCTGAAGTGGCACACAACAAATTCCCAATCATAACAGCAAACACACTTACAGCAGGGGAAAATCAACAATCGTCCAAGGCAATTGAGCCACGGGAAGACTCACACAGACCACGCTGGAAACAAATTTACAGACTCCCAGCCTGGGCGTGGGTAATAATCAACGTAGAACCCACAATCCGACCCATGGGGAAAGGATTCAGCCACTCCATTCACCAATCCGCGGAGGAAGACAACGTGGGTAAAACCCAGGAAACTCCTGTGCGCAAAAATGAGAAACGGGAGGGAAATTCTCTACGTGAGAGTGCACAGCAGTCAGGAGGACGCTAATTGCAAGTTCCTGAGCGTTTAGCAACTCGTGGAGAGGAATAAAATGCCTGCGTGAGACCAAAATCACCCAAAGCTTGTGCGTGAGGAGCCAACAGACCAAAATCATGGTGAGAGTGAACTGACCAGGGATGAGTGCGTGAGGGAGAAGAATGGGCAAACGTGGGTGGAGTGAGCAAGTGGGTAAGGCTGACAGCCTGCCACAACCACCACCACTTCAGCAATAACTTCCCCAACCACCAGCTGAAGCATTAAAGAGGTTAACAAGGGAAGATGGAAAATCAACAAGGTGACAAAACATGGGTTTTTCCCCCATAACCAAGGTTTGACATCCCCCACCCCTTATCCTTTGGAACCATGCCCTGTTCATTCAACGTTGCACTGTCGTAGCTGGTTGTGGTTTATTTTAACTGATGTGCGGGTTTACATGATGCCGAATTATAATGTGCCTTATAGCACGACATATCACCGACAATTATCCCCATTGCCAAAACATACACAACCAAATCGATGGTGGGGCTTTTGCCCTGAGCTCCTCACCACGATTAATTACAATATATACATCATGCAAACGGGGTCAAAACCAGGGACATTACATTCCCCTCCCCCTTGGAATAACACCGTCCTCGGTGTTCCATTACATTTATACAATACATATACAATTTGCACATCAAAATTTCAAAATTGCAGATCTGTTCCACGTTCAATCATTTACTTTGAACGTTCAAGACCAAGCCTCTTGGCTTCCATGGACTTTTCCTGCTGGTTCTCAGCTTCTTGCTGATCCCAAAGTCTAGGAACTTTGCGGCTATCGCCTTCATCATGTTCCCTCGTTGGGCAGTCCCGGCGTAAATGATGTCCTTCGCATCTCCAGCATCTCACTGGCTGCTTCATCCTTTCCTGCTCAATTTCCTTTGAGTCTTCATGCCTGGACCGTTTCTTATCGGGTCGCTTGGACAATTGTCCCATTGCTGATCCACCTTCCTTTCCTTTGCCGATTGCTCCCAGAAGTATTTTCACCTCCCTTTGCAAACCAATAGAGCCTTGCAAAATCTGGTGGTTCATTTCATTCCGCCTTCTCTGTATCTTGAGCATCTCCCCAAGATTCTCTTGGGTATTGGAAATCATTTGAAGGAGACTTCCAGCAAAGTCCAACAACTTTTGATCTATTGCCATGATCAACGTGCACCACCTGGTTTCACTTTTCTCACCTGTGAAATGAACCATTGAAATTCTATCAGACCAAGCACAATATAGGCATCAAAATTAGTTAGTTAATCACCCAATTGGCATGATAGTCCAAGTTCCATTAAGGAAACTTTCATATTTTTCATGCCTTTCTCCAACAGGCACATGAGCTCATTCATGTCCATTCCTGGGCAGGGAATTAACTATTCCAGCATTCACAATTTACTTTAAGAAAATACACACATTTCATTCTCAATCATATGTGCATTCAACAATCCTTTGTTTTCACAATGCATAATCATATATATATATATATGTATAATCAAAAGGCAAGAGAGAGGAGTAAGAGATTTTCCCCTCTTTGTTCTGTTCCATCCTGGAACCCACACCGTCGCTGTGGCTTTTCATGCTCTCAGCCTCTTTCACTTTACCGTGAATGCTGGACCAATCCTTCTTGGTCATGACACTTAGTGTCTTTGGTCTATTCCAGACCTCTAAACCATGGAGTCTCTCCACATGGTTTGTCTCGGCTGCTAGGACTCCCCCGTCCTACTAGCACCTTTTTCATTACCGCTCATTCCGAGCTTTCTAGGACAGTCACATGTCCACATGCACCCCTAGGATGCTCTCATAGTCTTCGCTTCCAGCGATACCTATATCCAAACATTGAATAATTCACGTGTTTAGTTTAATTTCATTAGTTTTCATCTCTAGAACAAGAGCTTAAAACATCATATCCAAATCATATACACATGTATATTCATAAGCAAAACAATCCAATACTTATCTGTATTGTGTGTTTCCTCGTTCGTCCACAGGATCCTGCTTCGCTTTGCAAGCCTTGGAATCGCCTATGGACTTAGATGTTAGGTCAGCACGCCGGCTGCTCCGCAACATCAAATAATTAATGTCCAGCCAGTACATAACCATGTCAACTGGGCTTGGAACTTTATCATGACCATTTCCAGGTCTAGGATCTACTATGGATCCTTAGGCATATCACAGCCCATCATACACTTATGTCAACAATGACACATACACTTATATCAACAATACACTTATATCAACCATTTACCTTTACCTTTAGCCTGTCGACACAAGCAACACAAGCAATACAAGAAAACTCATCAGCATCATTGCTCTAAAACTGTAATCACATTTCATATCATTCACTATCAAATATTGAGACACCAGGAGTGCGTCCACTCCCCAGAGTGTAATCAATATTGAAAACCCCTTTCATGACTCGACATCGGAAAAGTGTGCACTCTCTTCCGGTGTGTGCCATGCAGGCCCTATGCATACTCAAGCAACAGTCATCATGGAAATAAATCAAAACATGTTCTGCATATGGAATTTAATAATTAAACGTGCATATTCATAGCAAGAGTCATAGAACACTTATCCATTTTTCGTCGCAGTATGCCTTTATATCTGTTAGGCACCGTCATGGGGTTGGGAAAAACTGAATGCTAAGCTGGTGAGCTCGCTGTAGAGCTAGGAACACCTACACCAGAACTAGCCTAACTTCTATAACACCCACACACACACCCAGCACAAGGAATCAGTCCCTTCTCTGCTACACAGTCCCTCAGGCCCTGCATTCCCTTCTAGTGCCATCCCGGGGTTGTGGAGAAGAAAACCATCCCTCTAGCTCCGTCTGTGTGGTTCCCAATCACCAGGTTTAAGCAAACCAAGGCCCCATCCCTGTTTCCTGTTTACGTTTCATATCCACACACGTCTCACTGACATAATCCAAACCATCTCACTCATGTTATCACCAAACATGCAGTGCAGATGAGACATTTTCAAAATGTCTAATGGAGTTTCACCCGAACCCCATTTCCAAGATAAGGGAAAACCTTCCCATGAAGTTTGGCTTCTGCAGGCCATCACACATGGTCTTCCTGCAGTGTGTACCCCTGACACATGCATCAAATAGCCAAACGGTCAATCATTACCTGATACTACAATCCAAATTGATCGTTTCATAACCAAGCAATGACATTAGCAATCGAATTCAATAAGAATTGCGATTCTATCTACTACAGAAATTGACTTGCTCAATTGTGGGTCTCTTGTAAGCAGCACTACTATGCCCATTATAAGTTTACGCTTACTATCATAACATGAATACCCACTTACCATGTGTCCCTCCTGACACAATCTCACACAAGCCAACAATGATTAGTAGACGTTAGTACCTCTTAAATCCAAAATCCATAATTCAAATTTAACAACCCGTACCAACTAATTTTTCACAACCATGAGACTCCTTCTCATAAATGGTAGATTTTGGCATTGGTCAGGGTCTTACCTCTCACTGCCATGCTCGAATAATCTGCCTGAAACATAAGCTTCAATCATCCAAACATAAGCTTATGCAAGCCAACAATGGCTAGTGGTTGTCAGCAATTTCTCAAATCCGAAATTCACAATTCGAATCCTAACAACCTATCATGCATATCATATGGTAGATTTAGGCATTGGTCAAGATCTTACCTCTCAATGCCGTGCTCGAATAATCTACCTGAAACATAAGCTTCAAACATCCAAACACAAGCTTATGCAAGCCAATAGTGACTAGTGGTTGTCAGCAATATTTGAAATTCACAATTCAAATTTTAACAAGCTCTTTCACATGGTAGATTCTAGCATTGGTCAGGGTCTTACCTCTCAATGCCATTCTCAAAATAATATACCTGAAACATGAGCTTCCATCAACCAAACACTTGGTAAGTATGGATGCATATACTATCTCATTGCTACAACCATCACTGAAGCATTTTTCAGAATTTATAAAATTCAAATACTTCAAAGTTTAGTCACATCAGTGTTCTCAAAGCTCATTTACTTCATGCAATCATTATCACACTAACATCACAAGGTATAGTCACAACATTCATGCAATTAAATGGAGTGGTTAGATACTCCTTACTTCATAGGCGTATCATTCATACCACCCTGCTCTTCAATAGAGCATTTCTGGCAGCCCATTGATCATGACTATCCTGCATTCATAGCAACCTTCGAGACAGTTCCAGAATTATCATTAATTCATCATTTCAGTCATTAGTTAGTCTACATATCACATGCATTCATCTCAATGCATTCATGCAATACTTCGCAGCATTGCACCTACACTTATGCAATCAGTCACTCACACCCTTCATATGCATACATCCATTGCATAACTACAAGATTCATAAAATCTTTCTAATGCATATCCGTTCATGCTATCTTGCAATGATTCAGGAATACTATGCATTCAACCATACCAAGGCCTAACCATGACTACCTCATATAGGATGCATTACTATAATCAATATCATTAACATGTATAGGCATGACACCTTTCTACATTCCAACATTCACATGGTATGAGGTCTCTTACCTGGACCAATCCATGGAATTTGTCATAAGTAAACTCTTACCTGCATGGGTCGTACTTACACCCTTGACATGACCAGTGTGGTGGTCCTTTGCAGGAGATTGCAGAATTTGCTCACCAACTTTTGTTATGGACTCGTTGCCTTATCCCCTTCTTTATAGGGTTGCTGGTCTCATCCCATCAGCATTAGCAACATAATCCGGGTCCATATCATCGTTGGTTTGTCCACTAATGCCAACATCAAAACAATGATTATCACTAGTGGTTCATTATACATATATAATTTCCAATATTCTTACCAACATGCAATATTCTATGCATGCAATACATATCCTCATGCATTTCAAGCATAAAATTAGGAAATGTAGTTATAATTAGAAAGACAGGGTTTTAATGAAAACTTCCCTTTCAAATCCCTCATCTTCTCGTGGAATTCCTCTTCCACACAGCAGCTAGTTGACTTCACAGTCTTTGCTGCCCCTGGGCATGCAACTGTCCAGATTTGTCCATTTGATGACAGCGGTCATCATTAGCACTTTTCTACTTCATGCTCAGATTCCAGTCTCTTATCCTTGCTCCTTGCTGGATAAGCTTTCCAACGCCTATTCACACGCGTCATTCCGACCTTGGATGTGAAAACCACACCACTTCCAAGAATGAAGACTTTCACTAATCTCGGCACTTTCATTACACTACTGCAAACTAGAATTTTCACATTCTTCTAATGATCTTAGAGCCATTTTGGCAGCTGCATTTTCGGCATCCCCTTCTGATTCGAACTCTTGCCCAAAACATAGGATTTTCCTTCTCACAAGAACGACTGTCTCAAGGGACGACAGGGGTCAAGGGGGCTTGCCCCCTTGTGGCTTCCGCCACTGCAGGGCGGGTCGAGGGCAGCGCCCTCATTTTTTTTTTTTTGTAAATTGTTGATTTTCGCACAATCTGGCGCATTAGCTCGCTACCATTTTTCTCCTTCTCAGCCCTGAAAATCCTCAAAATTTCACTGAGAAACAGCTGAAATCGGCTGAGAAATCTCATAGAAAAACTCAAAATTTTCCCTGTGAAAATCGGGTGTCGGCTGACTCTCTGATCGGCTATCGGAACCATCATCTCGTCCGCTGAATCAGCTCCCAAACCGATCTCGCAGCCACAGAATCGGCTCCTCGGAAGCTCTAACCTTCCGCAATGTCAGCTCCTCGGAAGCTCTAACCTTCCGCAAAGGTGGCTCTCCGGGAGTTTCAACCATTCCGCAACTGCGGCTCCCCGGAAGCTCCAACCTTCCGACGTATCGGTTGACTCTCAAATCAGACATCGGAAGCCTCATTGCTTCTTCACCCACAACGGCGGACGTCGACTTCACTAACTCTTCCGACTGCCCCAATACTTAAACAAATTTCCAACCTTTCGGCGGCGTCGGTGATCGGACGACTTTTGAATCGGATGCAACATCACTCCGCCGTCCGCAACGGCGGCACTTCCGGGATTCTTCCACTCTGAGAACTCTTCCGCAATGGCAGACGAGGAGCTTCACCAATTCGTCCGAAACGGCGAACGCCCACTTCGCCATCTCTTCCGATTTGGCACTGACGTCGGACGTTGGACAAATCTCGTAACGTCGGACGTCGAAGAACTCTCCCTTCCGCTTTCTCCAACACTTAGTCAAATTTTCAAATTTCCCAAAATTTCTTTCTTCGTCGGCAATCGGATGACTCTTGGATCGGGCGCAGGATCGCTTTGCCGTCCGCAACGGCGGATAGGAAACTTTACCAATCTTTCTGCAACGGCGGAAGTTCACTTCCTTCAATGGCTCGACCGTTCCATACTTAGCCGAATTTTAAATCTTTCTACGGTGTCGGCGATCGGACAGATCTCGAGTCGGATGCGAGATTGCTTCGCCGGCCGCAACGACGGATGGAAAGATCGTTGTCTCACCCGCAACGACGGAGGTTAACTCCGTGAACCCTTCCGCAACGGCGGACAGGAACTTCACGAAACCTTCCGCAACGGCGGGTAGGAACTTCTCCAGTTCTTCCGACTGTTCACACTTAGCCAAATTTTCTCAAAATTTTGCTTCTCTGCTGAACAGAGAAGGTAATTCTACCTTCTGTCACTGCACCTTCTTGGCCCATAGAGGCCCATTGCTGCAACTCAGAGCTCTGATACCACTCTGTCACATCCCCGTCCCTCAACCAGTGAAGAGGACGCGACGAACACATCAACACAGCCGGGCAAATCGCCCCATGAACATAAACAAATGAAATCAATGCTGGAATTAAGCATACACAGATGCATTTATCTTCGATCATACAACGGAAGTACACATATCCATACACCAGCATTTAACATCATTATAAATTGCAGAGATGAAGTAATAGCAGCACTTATCTTTCGATTAAGAACTTTCCCGCAACCAGCTACGTCGCTGCAACGTTCCACCCAACCATAGGCCAGCTTGCTCATCAATCTCTCAGCCATGCTGCCACCCCCGAGCTGGGCATGATTCCTCAAGGACTAAGGGGACAATTGCAGGCTTGCACATAGCCAAGGGGGCACAAAACAACAAACCAACATAGCTGGGTTTCACAGGCTTTCAACAGACAAGCCAAGCCAGCACAGTCCGAAGACCATCCATTGCACTCAGGCAATTACTTAGCTGTCACAGCTTAAACAGGGCAAACGAAATCTGAAGTGGCACACAACAAATTCCCAATCATAACAGCAAACACACTTACAGCAGGGTAAAATCAACAATTCGTCCAAGGCAATTGAGCCACGGGAAGACTCACACAGACCACGCTGGAAACAAATTTACAGACTCCCAGCCTGGGCGTGGGTAATAATCAACGCAGAACCCACAATCCAACCCATGGGGAAAGGATTCATCCACTCCATTCACCAATCCGCAGAGGAAGACAACGTGGGTAAAACCCAGGAAACTCCTGTGCGCGAAAATGAGAAACGGGAGGGAAATTCTCTGCGTGAGAGTGCACAGCAGTCAGGAGGACGCGAATTGCAAGTGCCTGAGCGTTTAGCAACTCATGGAGAGGAAGAAAATGCCTGCGTGAGACCAAAATCGCCCAAAGCCTATGCGTGAGGAGCCAACAGGCCAAAATCGTGGTGAGAGTGAACTAACCAGGGATGAGTGCGTGAGGGAGAAGAATGGGCAGACGTGGGTGGAGTGAGCAAGTGGGTAAGGCTGACAGCCTGCCACAACCACCACCACTTCAACAATAACTTCCCCAACCACCAGCTGAAGCATTAAAGAGGTTAACAAGGGAAGATGGAAAATCAACAAGGTGACAAAACATGGGTTTTTCCCCCATAACCAAGGTTTGACATCCCCCACCCCTTATCCTTTGGAACCATGCCCTTTTCATTCAACGTTGCACTGCCGTAGCTGGTTGTGGTTTATTTTAACTGATGTGTGGGTTTACATGATGCCGAATTATAATGTGCCTTATAGCACGACATATCACCGACAATTATCCCCATTGCCAAAACATACACAACCAAATCGATGGTGGGGCTTTTGCCCTGAGCTCCTCACCACGATTAATTACAATATATACATCATGCAAACGGGGTCAAAACCGGGGACATTACATGACTGCTCCTCGTACTCTTGATTAATCTGTATTTTTAGATAGGCACTTGCATATCACACTTAAAGCTAAAAAATACAAAAATATATACGGTGGACCAGGCCGCAACCAGTAAAACCTTTTATTTTTGTTACCTGACCTACGGTAGCCGGACCGTAAACCAGACGGATTCCCCATACCAAACAATCACGGGCTAGTTGGGAACGTTGACTGGGGAGAATCCCTTGCTATTGTTTCCTGCGATTTTCCAGGCCTCAACACCTCCTTATTGATCAAGGGTTAAAGTCCCCGCAGTTGTGGAGCCCTAGGGTTATTAGACTCTCCTAGAGAAGTTGACCCTAGCGAGTTATTGTCAAGTCGGGAATTAGTATAAATAGAGAGGGAGCCTCTCTATTTAACACACATTCATATTCATTCACTCACTCTTAGTTGTAGCACATAACTGAGAGAGAGAGAAGAAGTTGGGACAAGAGAGAGAGAGAGAGAGACTACTGCTGTCGGGAGATCATCTTACTGTCTTTGGGTTTTACTTTTGGTGTTGATTCTATCTTTGAGGAAGTTACGTGGTTTTCTCCTTTATGTTTTCCCCAAGGAAAATATTTGTGTTCATTGTCTCTTGTGTTTGATTGTTGTGCTTATTATTCTCTCAGATAATATCCTAAGATCATATAGCTTAAATGTTAAAAATCTAACATTCTTGTCACCTGATTTCAATTTTGAGCTTAAAATCACCCAACAAACAACAAAAATTATAGATTTTGTAAATTAAATTCACCGGATTCCAGCAGAAAATCAGCCAAAAAATAAAAAAGTCCCTTAGTTAGACAGCTCCCTCCATGATCCATGTTTTTTTTTGGACAAGAAGAACTGGTGAAGAGAAGGAACCAGTACTATGGGAATAATACCTTGATTCAGTAAGTCCCAAACAAGCATCTCAATTATATCTTTCTTGTGGTTAAACGGGTAGTGATATGGCCTAATGTTGGGAGGGATGATTCCAGGAAGGAGAGGAATACAATGGTCCTCTAGTATCCAAGGTGGAAATCCCATTGGCTCAACAAAAACACATTCATATCGAACCAAAATTTGGTGTAGATCCAAGGGAGTAGTTGAGACCGCTGAAGGTTGCATCTGAATGAAATGGAGTTGAGTGATGACAACATGTGAACTCTTCTTAAGGATATTTTCCATGCAATGTGAACTAATGATGCTGAGAGACCCTGGATCTAAGCTGTTCAATGTGTGTTTTTTCCCATTGACTGAAAACTTCATCCAAAGTTTAGAAAAATCCCATAAAATGGGTACAAGTGTGCATAACCATTGAGCACCCAAAACAACATCACATCCACTTAATGGTAAGGAAAACATGTGACAGTGAAATTTATAATCCCCAATAGAGATTCGCACATTATGACACTTCCCTTTGCAAGGTAAGGTTCCCCAATTGAAAATCATGACTTCAAAGATGGAGCAAGGATGGACAAAACAATCGGCCTATTTGGCAATCCTAGGGTCAATGAAGTTATGAGTGCTACCATAATCAATGAGTATTGTAAGAGGGAGATTTTTGAAGAAACCCCTGACTCGCATGGCTTGTGGGGTGGATAATGCATGGAGAGATATCTCTGGTTGGTCATCTTGAGCATGAAAGTCAACAGGCAGTTGTTGAATGTCACCCTCATCATCTAATGGATCCTGAGCATCATCAAAAATTTCATGTGCAGGCGGAGAATCCACATCTAAGAGATAGAGATTGTTCTCAGCACATCGATGTCCCTGGGTTAATTTCTCATCACAATTATAACAAATACCATTTTCCCTGCGTTCCTGCATCTCGGCTTTAGACAAATGCTTGATAAGAGTGGTTCTAGGAGCTGGCAAGATTGGAGATCTTTGGGGAACCGGATTTTTGAATGGAAGAAAAGTGAATTTGGAGTGTTGTTGAGCCATGAACTTGTCCTCAACCAACTTAGCCAACCCTAGGGCTTCCATCATTGTGTTAGGACTAAAAATGTTAACTTCATATCGGATTGCATCCTTCATACCACTGATAAAACAACTCCTGTAGAATGCATCAAACAATCCTTCGGTGTGATTGGTCAGTTTCTCAAATTTTGTCTGATACTCCCTCCTAGTGCCAGTTTGACGAAGTTTGGTGAGTGATCTTGTGAATTCATCAAAAGCACTAGGGCCAAATCATTGTAAAAGGAGTTGGAAAAAATATGTCCAGATTGGATCTGTGTGAGCCTTGATGTACCAACGAAACCATTGAAGGGATTCATGTTCCAAATGAAAGGATGCAAGTCGGACTTTATTGACATCAAAAGTGTTATGCACACTGAAATAATGTTCTGCCTTGTAAATCCATCCAGTCAGATCATCACCATTGAAGCGAGGAAAATCAAGCTTCGTCCCACAAAAATTTCTATAAGAAAAGAACCCAGTGTCTGCAGAAGACTCGAGCTGTCGTCGATTGCTCATGGTTAAATCCTGAATATGGAGACCGAGAAATATTTGATCCAAATATTTGAGTTTGGCCTTGATGGTGACAAATTCTTCTTCCATTTGTTTATTTTCTCTTGCATGGGTGACAATCATAAGTAGGAGTTTTTTGGGGGAAATGGATAGACAAAAAAACGGAAAGGGTTTTAGAAAAGGAAAATTTTGAGTTGGGAAAAACTCGAGTGGGTAATTGGGGTTTGACTAGGTTTTGAACACTTTCTGAGGGACATGGAAGCTGGAAATAAGAATTTCAGAAGCGGGGTGAAAGAATGGGAAAAATTGTCAGATAGGGACAAGGAAGGAGAATTGGGAAACAAACATGGTGGAAAAAATTGAAGGTGATTGGGTGAGAATAGGATAAGTTATGGAAAACCCTAAAAATAGACAAATGTGAAATTTCAGGCTTCATGAAGTGGAATTTGGGATAGGGTGTTCAAGGAAGGAAATATGTAGAATGGAATTATGGGGGTTATGGTGAATTTTCAAGGGAAATGGAGCTAAAACAAAGAAGATATGGCCAAAAATCAGAATTTTTTCTTTTTTTAAGCTCGGTAGAAACGATCTTTGGCAGCTTTGGAAAAATGCGCTTTATCAACTGGAAATAGATATGGAACCCAGGTATGTTTGGCTTCCTAAAGGTTCATTGGATTCACTTGGCCACCAATGTTGTCTAACAGTTTGCATATTGGGGCAGTACCCCTCACTCCATGGATCAGGTCAAATTAATAACCGCTTTTCCACAAACGACAACTCTTGGTTTACCTCACGAGAAGAAACTACTCAGTCAGGTAGGGATCATTGCCATTTTTTCTTGGAAGGTCCTCTCAATGGCCAGCTACTTTGAGGTTCATGTGGTACTCCTCACAATGATTTTTAGCACTATGCCAAAGTACTTCCCACATTTAAGTGGATAGGGATTAGTCCCTGATCTGAATGAATAATACCGATGCAAAGAAGAATCACTACTGCAATAATCACAGCTCCAGGGAGCACTACAAAAGAAAAAAAAATTAGCAAAAATTCCACCCAACGAGCCCAAGAAAGTGCTTTGATACCATATGTGAGGAACCTCCTGCAATAAGCAGTGAAAATGCATGATATAACTGAAATAATAGAGCACACAAGATATTTTATTAATTGCGTGCCACTTTAAGGGAGAAACCTCTTAACAATGAATCCCATGATATAGGGAGACCATTCAAGGTGGCCATAAAAATCTCTCCTTCTTCTACATTCTCTTTGATTTCTTCAAGTTGTTCCTCTATTTGAGCAACCCTTGTGAAGTAGGATTGCATGGTCTCTGAGTTTTGTATCTTCGCATGCTTCACTTGGTTCCTCAATGTCATCTTTCGGTTGATGTTCTTTCCTTCAAACAACTTCATCAAAGCATCGAACACTTCCTTAGGTGTCTTCAAGAATCACACATGCGGGATGAGATGATCCTTAATAGAATATGCGGTGATTCTCTTGTCCTTGACCAATTTCTTCTTATGGATAACCTTAGCCAATATCCCTCTAGTTCTAGAACTTCCTTACTGATATACTGATCCAAATCATTTTCTTCAAGGATAAGGGAGATCCTATACTTCCATGCTCAGAAGTTTCAGCTCCCCTAAGCTTATCCTCAAGCTAGGTATGATGAGTCACTTTGAAATGAGAAACTCAAAAGGAAATAGCAAATATTTGTATCTTACCAATTTGTGGTGCCCGACCTAGTTCTGAAGTTGTCTGGCCTAGGGTTTGTTAAAGAAACCCTAATTTTCCAAACTTGGAGTTTTGAAATTTTGTCTGGACAGAAAGATGCACCTCCTTGAGGCAAGTTGCTCAGTAAGGTACTTTTCTCAAAAATGAGGTGGGAATCCTCCTAAAATTGATGTCCTAGTTTCTCTCGACACTAGTGTTTGGGTAAAAAATGAAGCTTATCCAAATTTTATTACGTTTCCACCAAAAGATGAGCCCTCCTAGGGAAAGTTAGACTAGCCGTCTTTTCTTGATGATCTATGGAGGGAAGACCTTGAACTGGGAAGCCCTAGATTTTTTTGTTGCACAATGCCTTATTTCAGATAGGATTTGATACCATGTTAGTTTTTCTAATCTTATTCAAATTGATTGGGATCTTTATCTAAAATAATAACAACTAGAACAAGATGCATAAGATAGAGCATATACACAAGACACAAATATTTTCCTTGGGGAGACCATAAAGGAGAAAACCCTGCAAACTTCCTTAGAATAGTTTCATCACTAAGACAATATCACAAGATGGAAAAACCAAAGTATAAGAATTCTTTTTCAACTCTCTCTCTCCTTCTTGTTCTTCTCTCTCTCCTCATGCGAACTTGAGTGAGCGAGTGTGTGTCTAAATTAGGGAGGGTGCCTCCCTATTTATACACATCAAGTTGCTGACCTAGTAAATTGACTAGGACGACCTCTTACCCTAATAGGGTGACTTCACCTATGGAGACTCAAAAATACATTTTTTTATATTCAACTTGGGGACTACTGCCCCAACTTACAACTAAGGGTTTACCTTAAAGACCATATGAAATAATGACATCCTGAAAAGATGGAAATACATCTCTAATGGGGGCACAACAATATATAATGATATTATACATCAAAATATCTTTCAAAGTTACAAATACAACAACACTCGGTATTAGGTCCCCCTTTTTGTGGGTGTGGGTGAGTGTTCCAAGTGATTTTGCAAATGGTTGTTATTAGCAATAAAACAAAGCAAAGGAAACACGAACAAAAGTAAATAAAATGTAAGTTGCGGTAAGAGATGAAAAATCCAACAATAAATAGATTCCAAACTACTTATTATATTTCCCAATGGTCAAGCATATACAACACCTTGGAGATGTGAGCTGTAAATGGAGGCAAATAATCCTCCGAAGGGAGGTATATTTGGTCCGCACTAGATGTCATTTGGATTGAAGAAAAAATGAGGAGAATACTTTCCCCTGTGAGGGAGGAGGCAAAAGAGCTTGGTAAATGCTTGGCAAGAGGGAAATGGTGAGCCATAAGGGAGGTCAAGCACAAATCTAGCAGCATAACCTTGCTCTAAAGTTCTCTTACAATTATCATTCCCATGGATTTCTTTTATAGGCCAAGAGGTGGCCAAGAAATAAAAATATCCCAATGTGAACCCAATGATCCATGATGTGGCTCCAAGGTACACAAAAGAGGCCATTTAAGGAAACCATGTGAAGAGCCAAAATTCAAATTCATTTAGTAAGTGGAGCTTTCATGAGCCTCCAATGCGTCGTTGGTGGGTGAGATCCTATTGTTTGTGTCAGTTGAGCGTCGAATGAAAATCCATGTTGCCACATGGGCATTGTTCTGGAGATGTGTTATAGCGTGTATAAAAAGACTATTAGCCATGTGGTTTTGTTATTTGACTATTTTAAGGGCATTTTTAGACTTAGGATGCTCTTTGGATCTTATGAAGATGTATTCAATTGGATGCATGTTGTACATTGATGATGCTTTACCATGTAAATTGCAAAAATGTCACATGTGTGCAATATTTTCATGATAAAAATAAGCTACACACTGCTCACCTGAAAATAAAAGGGATCGATGACCTTATCACTGATGTACCTCAAAGAGTAAGCTAGATGACTCTTTGTTGCAACACCAATTAGGACATCGGTAAACTGGAGAAAATCCTCCCCTCTCCTGGATATCCCGATTATGTAATAAATGTCCTCCTTAGTGGGTTGGAACCATTGATCGAGACCAACATGAAATGCCTTCCTACGATGATCCCATCATCGGATGAAATGACGCAACAATGAAGAGTTAACCTTGAGGGATGTATCCTCGTGATATAAATTTAGGAGGATGAAAACCCTAAATATCTCTCAAGTATGAGCAATAATGTGGTAAGGGTACAAATCCCTCTCCCTTTCCTTAGCCTTCTTTTCTCGAACCATGTTTTACTGATCCACCTATGCACGTTCCTGTTGAGCATCCTGTTACCACTTACGTCTCTGTTTCACATAGAACATGAATCAGTGTCATAAATAGATATTTAAAAACTTGAAATATTTCATTCAATTAACATATTATTTAATAACATTAATAATAATTTTTTTCTTGAAACAATAAATTTTTACAAACAGTGCACCTAAATAACAGAAGTGCACTGCCAATGGTGCTTTTATACGATGATTGCACTGCTAGCGGTGCATTTATAGAACAAGTACACTAGAAATGGTGATTTTTATCTACACACGCCCTAATAAACAGAGGGGTCAATGGAAGTTTTAAAATTTTAAATGGTTCATGACAGTGTGCCCATTAAACTTAAGCGCATCGTAAATGGTTTTTCGATGTTTATTGACTGCACCATCAATGTATTGTACATGTTTTTGAATTTGATGATTTATCGGTGCACTAGCACGGTAAAACGCACCGAGAAATTCAGTGCAGATACTGTAATGTAGTACACCGTTTACATTTTGTAAAAGTCTTAAACCACATTACCTGTGACTTATGGACATGTCATCACCTCGTAAACTAGTCATACAAATTGCAGTGCAGTTATGTTTAATGTGCGCACCATTGATGTATTTTAATATTTTTTTAAATTTTACCGGTGTGCCCATTAGAATACAATGCACTGCCCTTTCGGTGTGGTTAGTTTATGAAACTGCACCGGGAAACGTTAGATTTTTTTATATTTTTAATTTTTACAATGAGAAAGTCGGTGCATTGTGGAAAGGAATTGCATCGTCTATGATGCATAATGATGCATATAGAACATCGTAACCACCTATGGGTCGAAAATTAAATATGGTAGCAGTTCCCCAGATACACGTTAGCACACTGTGATGTTGGTGAGTATGTTTTAAGGTACCGCACTGATAAAGGAAAGGCAAGTTTTTTAATAAGGTTTGGTTTATGTTTATGATGCATTATGAGACCATAGTGCATTGTTAGTTCGATGCACTAAATATATAAATGCACCACCATGGTGCACCCAAAAAATTTATAGGGATCACCTTGATTGGTGCGAGCAAAACTGTTCAACTCACACCGTACAGGTTTTTGAATTTTTTTAATTAATGTGAAAAAATATTAATTTTAAATTTTAATCCATCAAAAAATTAAATTATGAACTAACAAATAATTTACTTAGACATTTTGGAATTGGGGAGGCATGATTGTGATGTAATTGAAATTTTAAATTTTTCCCACCATTTGGAAAAATTCAAACTTCGGTCAACAGATAACGGAAGGCGAAAAATACCGACACGTGGAGCACGAATGTTAGGGAGTTTGAGCAAGGGTTGTACGGAACTGGTATTGTAGGGATCAAAAGCATTGTTGTGTGGTAAAAATAATTTTTTCATTAGGTAATTGTTTTTATAAAACCTTGTTTCAATGCGCTCGAATATATAACGTATCGGTGCGGTAATTTATATATAACATATCGACAATAAAAATATATATATATTATATTGTTTTAAACTTGTGTTTGAACCCTATCGTTGTGTGTATCATCTTATATTGCACCAGTGCGATTCAATGTAGAAACCACATTGGTCATGGACTTTAAAAATTAAAAAATTATCAATCTGGTATTCTAGCAGTTTACCCTACTTTGGTGATTTCAATGACATGGCTTACCGGTGCGTTGGTTTCATTTAACTGCACTATCGTTTAATTTTTATTAAATCCTAGATCATTGTGTGCGTAGTGAAGAAACATACTGGATTCGAACATATAGTTGTTTTTCTCGTTTGAAGATATTTTTTACCACATTTGACAATAATTATGGCATCTTGGTGCATGGTTGATCTGAATGCACTAGGACATTCATATTTACATAACGCACCAATTTCAAAATTATTTTATTTTGCGGTTGAATTTTTATTGATACAGTGCAACATGGTTTATGGATTCTCGGTGCATATGGATTGGAAATGCACCGTTTCGTTATGGTTAAAATAAGCTCACCAAAAAAAACCTCTACTAAAACCTCAGGTCACTTGCCTCCACTAGTGACCTCCACTATAAATAGTATTTGGACTCTTTTGAGAGGAGCATCTGTTATAACTTCCACTAAAGGGCCTTCTCCTTGTAGTGCAACTTATGTGCTAGTGGTTTAAAATAACCATTAGAGTTAGTTAGGACCTTGAATAGTGGACTGGCCCCCCATGAATTACTCCCTAACTCCAACTACACCAAAGCTTTCCTAAAATCAAGGAAAGAATCTCCAAATTAAGGAATGTTCCCTTGTCAACTAGCAGTGTAAGCCCTTATGAGCTTAGGATGAAGCTCTAGGGTGACTCGAATGGCCAAATTGAATGTAATTTGGACTAGTAAACTCATGAGACCATGACCTAAGTCCATATATGAGAGAGTGATGCCATGGAGAGGGTTAATATGATCTAACAATGTTAAACCAAAAAGTTCTAAGTTTTATCTTGCAAAAGCTTAGAAGCCTCTCTTGATTTTAGGTTAAATATAAATGTTTTTTTCTAGTTTTATTAAGGACTAATAATATTTTATCTTACTAAATTTATTAGACTCGTTAGAAACAGTTATAATATCTCTTCTTGCACTTTTATACTCTAGTTTAGGTTTGAAAGATGGTGTTTCATTTTTATATGAATTTTTCAAAAATAATTTTCTAAGCACAACGATAGTTTCATAATGAAATTTTCGTATAAATTATTAATGGTGCCATTATTAGTCCCTTCCCGGCTAGCAAGGACTCTTGTAATCGGCTTGCCGCCATTTTGTATTAATCAGCGCGCTAACCGAAACATGTTTGAAACAATTGTTCTAAGTTGTAAAAATTCGTTTCCAGCTGCCTTTCTAACTTAAATCTTCCTTTCCAGCTGCCTTTCTATCAACGTGCATGCCTTTTCATGATCCAATCAATTAACCACCAACCGTTTCATCCACCAATCAACAAATTAGAGGTCTTATTTGGCCTCATCCCAAGGCAATGAGAGGGAAATGTCATTGTTTTCCTATGGTTTTTTTGCCTTCCATCTGAGCTATGAGCTATGAGCAATTGCTTTGCAATTTTGAAATAATGCTAGCATTTTGTTAACATTACTTCCTACGTGCATGCCTTTTCATGATCCAATCAATTAACCACCAACCGTTTCATCCACCAATCAACAAATTAGAGGTCTTATTTGGCCTCATCCCAAGGCAATG
>LPNX011046457.1:177351-218101 GCA_001517045.1 Pseudotsuga menziesii
ATCTAAGCTATGAGCTATGAGTAATTGCTTTGCAATTTTGAAATAATGCTAGCATTTTGTTAACATTACTTCCTGGCATTTAATTGTATGTTACATATTTTCATTGCCACAAATGCCTTGCTTCATTGAATTGTTGAATGGTGTGCTTTAGTGCACGAGTGCATGTGTTTGTCTGGGCATGCACCTGTCTGTTGGCATGTTCACATGATTATCCTTTGCATGCACCGCAAGTGTTTTGCATGCATGCACTGCAAGTGTGTTTTGCTTTGATCGACATATGGGGAAGGGAGACGCTGTTATAGGCAAGCTTAAGCTCAACAGACTCAAACTTTGGAAAGTCTGAGTACCTCTTCATGCTGCCAGGTCCAAATCCATAGAGCTGCCAGGTCCAAATCCCTGCCAGGTCCAAATTCAGAGAGTTGCCAAGTCCAATTCCCTCTGTAAGGAAGCTGCTGGATCCATAAGCTAGCAAAGGTTAAAGGTAACAACAACCCTGCACTCAAAATCATCATAGAAAACTAGAAAACTAGTTGCAATATCAAAATTATACTTTGTATAGCACATAAACTACTGTACTTTAATAGTTTTAGCCTGAGATTAAAGACGGATTGTCAACATTATTATTATTAATCTTGAAATTGCCAAATACCCCATGATCCTAAAAGAAGGGCGGGCATGAAAGAGATCGTGAAAACCTACCAATATATTTGATTGAGAGAGATGGGAAAAGAGAGGGCTCTTCAACCTGGGGTCCATGGCTACTGCTAACAAAGTCGCCATGGCATCCCACCTTTAGACAAACAATGTTCAGTGCAAAAAGAGATAGAAGCAGGGAAATCAGCAGGATCTAATATTTGTATAAAAGATGTAGGCAGTGAAAAATGATGGTTATACCTGATTGTTGCTGGTGCTTCCTATTCAAGTTTCTGGTGGTCCCAACTGCAGCCTCTGGTTGCAAGTCATAATCTAATCCTCAGCACTAACCGTGCACCTGAGAGATCCATTTTCAGCGTGCTTCCTGTTCAAGTTTCTGGTAGTCCAGACTACAGCCTCTGGTTCCAAGTCATAATCGAATCCCCAGCACTGACCGTGTGCCTGAGAGATTCATTTTCTGCGTACTTAAAGACCAGATACGAGTCCTAGTCCGACGATTCTTCCACGCAGATGTCGAGCAGAGTGATGAGATTCAGGTGGTGGAATCTCTGAAGGGCGTTGATCTCCTTCGATAAGTTGACAAATGTTGAGCTCTGTATGCTGCCCACTGTTCCTGTAGATCAAAAGCATCATTGGGCTTCACATTGAACAGCATATCATTAGCAATGCCTCTTCCATGGGGAACATTCATGGAAGCTTCACAGTCTGCAGGATTGTTGGACCATTCGCAGGGTGAACTGTGGGTAGTGGCTGCATAAAAGAAGGGGCAAGCAACTAAGGCGATTTCTAATAGTACAGATCTGGCCACGATTCGCGTGATAGCCATACAATCTGATAAAGTTATAATAATTTTCATGGCTTGTTGGATCTGATGATCAGAGACGGGCATAGGGCTACTGACCTGGCCATAATGGGCATTGCTAGTACCACATTTCGTGGCTTTTTCTCGGTGAGATATCCGGTGACTGTCCTTCTTTCCCATACCCACTGCGAAAGTGGGCATCTTGGAGAATTCTGAAACAATAAATCCGAGATCGAATCTGGTTGCCAAGATGTGGGGAACTTGAAAATGAGATTATAAAAGGGTAGATGAGCCAAAGGGGGGAACAGAGAAGAACCGCACTGAAGACCGAACCCTTGATTCTGTGCGCCCCGCTAAAGTTGTTAGTGGCCTCTTGAATTTCATTGAACATATGCCAACAATTTCGATATGTTCCAAAGAAATCTCGATTCGACCTCAAAATCTTCTGCATCTGCTGCCTTTGTGTTTGTCTTTGGCTTTTCCATCCCTGTTTTGCTCCACCTCCTCCTTGCAAAGAAGATCGCTCACACAAGCCCTGCTCCAAGAAGCAGCACGCCTCCCACAGATGCAATAATGGGTACAGCTCTTCTGAGTGGTAGCCAGTTATCGCGCCCAGTTTACAGGTTGTGGATGGGAGTCAATAGCGAGGCGAGGGCCTCATTATAAGCAAAATCAATTTATGAACCCATAAAAATCTCCTAACTGGGACTGGATTTGGTCCTGTAGGGTCTTGTCCTGTAAGGTCTGAATCTCTATCACGAGCGTCTCTACCACGATTTTGATCTCGAACAGCTGCTAGGTCTGGGCCAACGACTGCTGCTGGGTCATAAACCACCTTAGCTGCTGGGTCAGGAACTGCTTTTTGGTGGTGTTGTTTATGAATTAACTGGCTCTGGGTCGCGATCTGCTCTATCAATATCCATAAGCATAAAAAGCATCATTATTCCCAGCATAACCGGAAGTAGTAGTTCCAGCATCAGCTCGTCATTTCTAAACGACTAGCAGTAAAAGCGGCATAACCAGGAGCATCACGACCAGCAAAAAGATTCTAAACAGCATTCCCAGCATAAGTAAGTTCCCGGATCAGTTCCAACAGTTGAACCAGGATTTCCAGCATCACGACCTACAAAAGGATTATAAGGATTCCCAGCGTCAAAATTACTAGCATAACCAGAAGCACTACAAAGAGCATAACGACAAGCATCCCTAGCAGCAAAAGGAAGACCAACACAAGCAGAACAAGCTCTACTGCCTTCCCCATCTAGCCACCTGTGAATACTTTATGCTTAGTGATGCCACTTGGAGACAGGTCTAAAGACAAGTGTTTGGAATGTATAAAGAAGCAACACGTGAATGTTATTTGTGGCTCATTCTCCAGCTAAAGTAGGATCTTTATGGTTTAAACGATGGCTAAGGTAGACCTTTGAATAAATTTTTACCTAACTCGCAGGCTGCTCCCTAGTTATTTAAAAAGTTACAAATAACTTTGTTTTTAAGCATGCAATAGCAGTAAATCATGTGGTAGACACTTTTAGCATGAAGCTTCCTCTAACGCTAGCATATGTTGGAACATGTGCAAATCTTTGAAATAAGAACAAAGCTTATGTTGGGTATCAGGAGTTGAATCTCATCCCTTCCCTATAAGATAAGATAGTGTTGAAATTACGGTAAATATTGGGGCGAGAGAACATTTAAAAAAGAGACTAACATTACAAATGACATTTGCAGGGTACAATTATAAAACTATAATTTCATGTGCAAAAGAACACAGACAAGAGTCTATCTAGAGGAGGCAATTGTCCTATGCCATAAAAAGTGCAGAAACGCGGGTGTATTTCTAATGGGATGCAATTAGACAGGAAAGCTCAATGGACTACAGAAAACCATCATGAACCTTAACGAAAATAATAGAATTTTTGAGTTGGCAATGTGAGACAATTACAATGAAACAGATCTAACATATTGCAAACGAAAACAAAAATCTTTCCTCCTATTGATATAGTTATTCAGATATTTATTGGTATTCTTGTCAAAATTCAGACATTCAAAACATCAGTCTCGTTGCCAAATAACTCGTTTATGTCTAGGATTGATTTCCTTGGCCAGTTATAGGTTCCTGTGGTGTTAATTAAGCTCAATAACTGCCAACTCTCAAGCTCTCACTATTCAATTGCAAAATTCATTTTCTGAACATTCTAACAAAGAAGTTTAAACTCATAGCTTAGTAACTTAGGGCAGGGACTTGTTGCTTAGCAACCTCCCTTGTTTATATTGTAATTGCACAACTATGTTTCCAATATGGGCATGAAGTGATGATCAATTCCTAACTAGTTATTATCATTTACCTCAACATGGTCAATTTTGTTAAAAAAATAATAAATGATATGATATAATCAACAACACTTCTACCCTTCATGTAAATGCATCTCATAAAGTGAAAGTCGGACTAGTACTAATGCAACCTATTGAAAATAATCAAATCATGTAAAAAGTCATTTCAATATCCCCGAAACTTCTTTTGTTGTTAGGTATCAATTTAACATCCTATTTTCTTCATAAATATTGAGATAAAATTATGAAAGAAAATATTAAATTACTTTTAATTATATATAACTTTTATTATTATTAACTAATAAACTTTGAAGTTAATATATTAAGTGTTTGATTAGAATATAGATGCATTTAGTTATGCAAAATTGATTCTTTATTCACACAAAATTGTCATTTTCACAATTATATATTTAAATTTTAAGGGGATGGGTGATGTGGGGGTAATTCTAGATCTCAATGGAAATGAAGAATTGTATTATGAATGGAGACTTGGAAATGCAATAAACAATCAAGCATAAGCGGCATGCCTCTACTAAGGTATTATACAAGCTCACTCTCTTAATATCTTCTCTCTCACTATGGTAGGTAATAATCAAGTTGCCTTGTAGCTCACTTCCTCTTAAGGATATCATCATCACTCCTTGGATGGAAAGAATCACCAACGAGGCAAGACAATTCGAAAAAATACAATTCTATAATGCTTTGTGACGTCACAACCAAGCAACATATGTTAGGGCTAATAATTCCTCTAAGACCATGGAGGGAGTGTTAAAAAAATGGGGATGTTTCATTAACATACATCCCCTAATGTTCAAGACGTATATGCATTCATTGAACGATGATACTTCATTTACCCATCACACATGTCACGGTGCCATCATTATAGCTCAAAAAGACATGTAATGCCTTCACACAAACTCTACTTGCATGGCCTTAACTCCCCCATGCTATTAACAATGACCTCATCAATGCATGCATTGAATTTGGAACTTTGATTATCCCAGTTGGCTAGTTTTGAGAGAAGAGTAGGAGCACTTAGTTTACAACCACCATTTCAAGTCCACTCCTTTGGATCAAGACTAACATTTATCAAAAAGGTATCCATAATACCCTCTTGGATTTTCTATTGGATTCTATCTTGTCCTGGAAGTCTCTTAGTGTCTTCTTCACTAGTCTCATCCATCCTTACTTTCTATTTCATTAGGTAAAAGAGCTAGGGCCCCAATCCAACTCTGACTTTGTTGGTAGTTGGGTGGGTCATCTAAATTCCTCTCCTAAATTTCTTAGAATTATGTTTCCATTCATGTTGTCTTACTATGTTGGCTTAGATTGGGAGGTGTACTCTATCTTCTCGTCATCTCTTTGTTACAGGGTGTGTCTCAAACCAAGTTCTTATTTTCAATCTAAAAGAACTCTGCTCCTAGTTGTGGTCTTTGGAATAGTTTGGGAGGTGATATTTGTCCCTTCTGTATTTCTCTATCACAAAGTGGGTCTTGAGCCAATTCATTCTATCAAAATGGTTTTGTCTCCAGTCGTGGTGACTTATTGTGCTTGGTCGGTTTGGGTAGTGTTCCTCACCTACTCTCCTAGTTTGAGTGATATGGAATGTTCAACTTTCAACATGAAATTATGGATATAAAAAAATATAAGGTGCCATGAATATTTAATTAGCAACAATAGTGCTACAATCCTCTTGGTCACTGTCAGGCTACAAAGTATGGGAAATGTTCCAAATGATGAAATGTTAGACACTTTCGTCATCAATCGCAAATTCTTGAAGCCGAGTTGCGCAACTTCGCAACCTGTACAACAACTTGAGTAAGAGCTTCTTCTTAGCAACCTCCAATCACAATTATTTGACAAAAGAAGACCTTGGACACCGATGGGAGGAAGCTACAATTTACCAATCTCAAGGTAATATGGAAATTGACAATTTGATCAACTAGGTAAATTCAAATAAATAACATACCTACTCTTTACAAATCTTATGTTTTGTAAATGCAATAGGTATTAAAAGTTTTTTTTATCAGTCATATATTAAGAAAATTTTCAAAATCTTCTCTACTAACCAATTTTGAACTTAAGGAAGCTCATGCTCCATTTACTCAATATGATATTGTTTTACCCATTAGACTACAACTTTTATTAATACAAATGATAACCAATTTTTAAATTTTTTAAAATTACATTATAAAATAACTAGTTTAATAATATTAAAAAATTCTTAACAGAGAGTTACAATTTCAACATCACAATCATGTCACAATAAAGTCATTTTGTGAGAGTGAAGTTATCCCTGATATATTAAAGTAACTAGTTTAATAATATTAAAAAATGTTAAAAGAGAGGTACAATTTCAATATCTACTCACATTAAAGTCATTGTGTGAGAATGAAGTTATCCCTAATATATTAAAGGTATTTTATAAGATTTTATGTTTCTTCTTTTTT
This sequence comes from Pseudotsuga menziesii, assembly GCA_001517045.1. Lineage (NCBI taxonomy): Eukaryota > Viridiplantae > Streptophyta > Pinopsida > Pinales > Pinaceae > Pseudotsuga > Pseudotsuga menziesii. The sequence continues at coordinate 183,589 of LPNX011046457.1, forward strand.
CTTTTTGGAAGACGGTAGATTTTAAACATAATTTAAATCTTATATGAATTTGTTTTTCATTATTTAAAATGATGTAAAAGTAAATTGGTTAAAAATAATTTTAAATTTAAAAAACAATGTACAAATTATTCGCAATAAAAAGCAAAGATATTATGTTTAAGATATTAATTAAATTTAAAAGTATAAATTAAAAAAAAAAATTATAGTAGTAATTTCTATTTTTATTATTTTTATTGGGTAAAAAACAGTTTGCTTTGTTTGGATTTTGGTTGGATATCTTCAAAACAAAATCTTAGAGTCATATATATTAATTGTGAAAATTGCAAAATCTAAGTGGCTTAGGGTATTTGAGAGTGCTAAATCTATTTATGCATTCAAAAACACAATTTAAAAGCTTCCAAATTTGGATTTTACCCAAAAAATTATCTCATTCTTGACAAAAAAAACAATCAAAAAATCCAGAACATAGAAAAATTAAACTACTCCAAAATTATATGATGCCAATAATAAAACAAAAAAAAATCAAATTAAGAAATATTTAGTCAATTTTCTTTTAAAAATACCCACTACATATATTAATGATGAATCAAACAAAATTACTATTGAAACATGAAAATCTATTGATAACAAGTGAATGTACTAATGATGATGATGATGATGATGACGATGAACGTCCACTTAGACCAACTTTGTTCTATCGGACCTTAAGAAGGGTATAATTTGGTTTTCGTTAAAATTTTATTCCTATGCTCAAAAAACTTGACGAGAAGCTCTTGTAGCTTACTATAGTTTTGACAAGCTAGGAGGTTAGAAAGGTTTGTGTCGTAGCAAATACTATGAAACTCAGATCTAATGTGGGTGTAGGTATAGCACTCTAAGAGAAAGTGATTTCATCATCAATGCTCATAGATTCACAAAGATGGAAAACTCTTTCCACCCATGGAGTTTTAGGAATAGACCAACATCTTGTTTCACTATGGAGCTCGTGAGAGTTTGTTCTTATCTTGGCTATATTAATTTTCTTCTTTGAGCTAGCTAATATTGAGATGTGCTTCCGGTCTTCTAAATTAGGGTTAATGACCTCCTTATAGTATCTTAATTTTATTTTAACCTCTAAAATTTTCTCACACCATAGTTTCTCTTCAAATTCATATGTAACAATATTCTTGGCATTATTGATATTCTACAAAGTGTCATTTGGCTAAGACAAGAATTTGGCTAAGTATGCATGCAACAGTGTGAAAGAGGCACATTAACACAAACATGTGACACCAATAGTCGAAGTTTCTATTACAGTCCAACATGAAAATATATTAGGATCATCATTATATTACAATAGGAGAAAATCATTAGCCTTTGGAGGCACTCAAGTGGCCTACATGTGGTAGGTTTTCATTGGACCTCAAACCCCCCTAAGTTGACCAATAGGATCCCAAATCACCTCAAACAGTCATGAATGGAAGATATAAATGTTGGGATGGCATGAGTGGTCAGTAATGATGGTGTCCCATGAGTGGTGGAGATAATGGTGGCATGGAGGTGGCCCAATATGGTCCAAAAGTACCAAAAAGAGGAAACAATGACAAATACAATGCATGTGCGCCCCATGGTCAAACCTATATCCATAAATTATGGGATGGGCATTCCCCTGGGGAGAAAGTGGCAATCAATGAGGCACCTTATCCATTGGTTGACCAAAATGAGGGCGTCAATGATGATTAATGGTCCAGAATGCTCAATAACCTTAGGAAAACATCATTAACCTTGCTTGGACCAACTAACATAAGACTAAATATGATGAGAGTATGGTCCTAGGTGTAATAATGTTCTAACATGTCTCATCGCCCATGTTATTTATCATGTGTTTTACATCGGGTACCTAGTCATTGCCATGCTCTCAATGGGTGAAAGATCCCCTTCCATGAGGAGAGTAGGATAAGGTGTATTGCATTTAATTTTAAGGTGATAAGTTATAAACCACATATGGATTTGCACAATTTTTATCCAATATTATTTAGAGATGATGCAACCCCATTCTTCACACCCATATAAGATAACGGGGATGACAAGAGATTCAAATAGGAACTTTTTTTTATCCCACATGACTGGGTTGGTTGATTTACAATTGTTTACAAGGCCAAAATAAGCTTTCCACCCTCCGTAAATCCTTTTCTTAATGTTATAGTTCCAGTTGATCTTGTGATGAATATCAATTTCAAGATACTTGTCAGAAGTCATTTCCTCTATATTGTTATTGTCCTATATAAAATTAGCGTAGGTGTCTTTCTTGTATTTTATAATCATAACTTTTTTCTTGTTGGGGTTAACAATCATGCCGATATTAGAGCAGAAATATTCAAGAATTCTTAATTTCGTATCAATATTAAAGAGACACCTTGCCATAAGTATAATATCATCAATGTAAAGCAGGAGGATGATAACTATCCTAGCTAAGATCGTGTCAATGCAATCTGCTTGTTCTAAGAAACCTTCTAATTTATCGATGTAAATGTCGAAAAAGGTAGGGGAGAGTGGGTAGCCTTGCTTAACTCCAATATTACATTTTATATCCATGGACCACCCTTTGGTGTTCTTAAACTTGGCAATGCTATTTTCATATAACCTTATCACAACAGCTCTCAACTCAAGAGGAACCTTAAGTTCCTCTAATCTTTTCCATAGGTTATTTCTAGGGACCATGTCGAAAGCTTTTGTATAGTCCACAAAGCAACAAAACATATCAGGCTTATTATTATGACATTCCTCCATAATTACCATAAGTATAACAAGGTGTTCTATGGTTGAGCGATTCCTTCTAAAACCGTCATGCTCTTTAGCTCACTTACCTTCTATTTGTAGCCTTCCATTGATCTTTTTTTCTAAGATAATATCATATAACTTATTTAAGAGAGGGATAATCATAACGGTTCGATAATTAAAGGGGATATTTTTATCGTCACTTTTGAAAATAGGAATAATGAGGCTCTGAGTCCAAGGAGTAGGGAACCATTGCTTAAATGCTAGATTAAAGAGTTTGTGGATTTGCACCCTCCAATTTTTAACATTTCTACATGGTAGCCTTCAATGTATTTGGCTTTTTCCATTTGCAAGGCTCTTAACCCCAAAATCTATGTCTTCTAACGAGAAAACCTCTCTTGTTGTAAGAAGGGTTGGAATGTTATCTCTGATATCCACAGATTTGTTAAAAAAAAAAGTTAACTACAAAGTAGTTATTTCTTTCAAATATAAAAACTCAAAATATAAATAAACTATGAAAATTTAAGTTAAAAGTAGAAATTAAAAATGAAATCAATATAATTTAAATATTATAAAATTTAACACCAAATTGGTCTTATAAAAATATTAAAATAACCATATATAAAATTAGTAACAATACAATAACAAGGAAGAAAAGTTGCAACGCATCTAATCCCTGTGATGTTAAAGATTAAAATACTGAGTTAAAGTTAATTGATCTTGTTATTTTTATGCCTTGTGTGCTATGGAAGGTTTAGTTATTAGACCAACAAAACTTTAGTTACTAAACCACTGGAGCTTTAGTCATTAAGCCACAGAAATATGTTAACGTGAGTTAAAGTTTATCAGTCTTCTTGTATTTATTCCCTTCGACCAGTCTCCATACTAAATGAGCTTTAACACGAGTATAACCAAATTCAACCGCACGAGTATATCTCAAGCCACAATTGAATCTAACTAGCCTCGATGGAGTGGCATGGTTGTCGAGGAGAGGTCTCATATATACCAGAGGAAATACCGATAGTAATTGGGGGAGAGCCCTGATGGAGCGATAAGGTCCTTAAGGAAAAAAAGTCTGAGAGATAAGCTTGCTCGGCTAATTATGAAACCAAATTTGATTATTTCACATGATCCTCAAGACAAGTAACATGCCAGAAAATTCTAATCTCTTTCTACTGACTGTGAAAACAACTGATTGTACTTTAAATTATGAAAGTATATTTACATATGTCAAAAATGTTGGTTATCAACAATGGTCATATACAAAGAATCAAAATATGAGACCATGCACAAGATTTGTGTCCTCAAGGAAAAATAGACCACTATGTTCAAATAAGTACAAAGATCTAGAAGAGAATATATAACATGCCCTTGCAAACCCATGATAAACTAGAAGATAATGCAACGATCCCCGCTATAAATGATCATTATACAAAGAACAACATAGTAGAAAAAGATACCAACCTATCAGAAAAGGATGTATCATTGAAACCAAGCTAAAATGAAAAAGAAAGTCCAATAACGAGGGAGTTGTGTATTATAGATGACAATCTTGTCAACCAAAGTGATGTGTCCATTCTCCCAACATTCACAATGAATAGAACCTTCAACAGCTACAATGCCCCACCTGAGTAAGGAGTCCACTTTGACATTGAATTCTCATAAAATATGTATGATAGAAATATTTGAAAAATTGATGCAGGAGCATAGGCTCAAGAGGATGAAGTCATCCATGACTTCATAAAAGTCAAATGAATTTCAAGACCTAGAATCTTGCACTTATATAAATTGCTTTATTTTATAAAAAGTTGAATAAATATGGATAAGGATACTCGATCCTTTCCATGTGTAAAATTTAGGGTTAAGTTGAAGTCTGTTGAGTAATTCTAGTGATTCATTAGCAGAGTCATAAGTCTCGATCCTATCTTCATGGATCTGAAAAACAGAAATATATTTGTAATTAAACACAGTTAGCATACTTGGTAGATAGCTTGATAAGATCAAAGAGTTTGGGTAAATTGGGAGCTTAGTTTAGCTCATAGAGGTTAGGGAAGGTCGAAGAGGATGGGAGGTTAGATCAAGAGGGAAAAGCTCAGAGTTTAGACTCTTGGAGAATACATAGAGAGAGCGTTCTATGTTTGTATTGATCTATCCATTGTATTTATGTTTAGATAAAGGACCATTGTGAAATAAAATTGTATGTCTGTATTTTTGGAAGAAATTTCCCATTTGAATAATATCTTGTGACCTTGTGATTGTATGGTTAGTTGAATGAAGAAATGTATTGAGTATTGATAAGGATTGCAGGTAGAATTTATTAATTATGTGCATAGAGGTTAATCATCAGGTTTTACACAGTCAATCGACGATTGTCATGCATCATCAAGTAGATCCACAGTCATATTTGAGTTCCACAGCCTGCAAGAGACATAGATCCGTAGAGTTAGAACGTGATCCGCACCAAAATACATATCAACAGTCATGATCCACCCCGTAGTAGATCGACAGTTTGGGAAGAGGCTTTCGGGAGCGGGAAGGAGGAAGTCCAAAAGTTCAAGAACAAGAAAAGTTAGATTTTTTATTTCCAAAGTCAGAAAGTGGGAGAAAAGGAAAGGGCTAAGGCTAGAAGTTGGGTTTTCCGATTCTGAATTTCGGAAGCCAGAAAAGTGAAGTGCAGAAGTGCGAAAGTGTGGAAGTGTGAAAGGGAAAAAGTGCGGAAGTGTGGAAGTGTGGAACTGCAAGAATTTGAAGTTCGAAAGTCGGAGAAGTGAGGTTTTCGATTTCCGATTTCCGCATGCGGAAAAGGTAAGTGCGGAAAGCCTGCAGCAAGAGGGAGTGCGTGAAAGGAAGGTTAGACAGTTCTCCAAACTGTTTAAGAAAATTAAGGCCTGTTAGTTTTCAGTAACCTCGGTTTTGAGGTCTATAAAAGAACAATGCCATTAGAGTGGTATTAGAGTAGAAAAGGGATTCTGTGTGAAGGTATGAGAGTGTGGTCACAATAGTGATTTGTTTCTGAAAAGAGGAATTGTTAGATAGGAGTTTGTTTTCCTGTATGAAAGAAAAGACCATATTTACTCCTAAGCTACTAACAAATTCAAACCAGATTATTATTGACTGGAAAGATTCATATCATGGTGCAAAATATTTGCATACAATGGAGAAAAGTTTTGCAATACTAATTTCCAGGTTGAGGAAGATTTTTTTTTTAGAAGAATAAGGCAGAATGTTGATTTCTGAATAGAGTAATTAAGGGGATATTGTGGTAAGGGAACCCTCATAGCAGAGTGCAAGTGTTAAGCCTGTAGAGAGCAGAGTGAGTGCTCAAGGGTTCTATGTGAAAACCAAGAGAATGCCAATAGGTCAAGTAGGAGGGAACTTGATGAGGTGTTGAGAAGGGAGGCTTGATTGCAGTTCATTATGAGTAAGGATAAACTCATAGAGGAGGTGAGAAATGTGATTGTTGATAGTCATCTAAAGGGTTCAAGAGGAAGCCACAATAGAGTGAAGGAAGATGCTAGTGTAGTTGGTGTCAAGAGGATGAGTCAAAGTAAAATTGACAGAGAGATCACTGAGTTGAATGAAAGGATTAGTATAATGACAGAATTGTTGCATGAAGAAGATATAGAAGATCAGTATTATGGATGGAAGTTGAAGAGGAAAGTGCAATGGCCTATAAAAAGGTTATGTGCTAGGAATCTCAAACACAAGTTTAGTGTTTGGATGAAGGAAGGGGAAAGTCTCAAAGCAGCTGAGCATGAGGAGGAAGTTCAGATTATGTGTGAATCTGAGCAAGGTGTGTACCTTGATGAAGAAGAATAGGATGTTGATACATATTTTACTGACAAACTCATGAACAAGGAAAAGAATTCATATCAGTATAAGGAGCAAAATGAGGATGCTGATGAGAATTCCATTGAGGATTTCAAAAACTGTTGTGCTGAAATTTGTCAACATGGAATGTTGGAGGAGAAGGCATCAGCTGAGATTGAAGAGCCTTATGTTTTTTATACTGATGATATGTGTTTAACTGCAGGTTGCACAAATGGAGGAAAGGGACCGTTTGTTGAATATTGTCCAAAAGTTGGAAGAGGATGAAGATGAAGGAGATATCATGGACATGTTGAATATCTATGTTTTGAATATCTATTTGTTGACCTTGTTACAGGTATTGTATAAATGGATAGATAGGATAGTGAACAAGGAAGCAGAGTTGTTTGGTGGAAATCAAATTTCCTTTCATTGGCTAAAGGAAAATATAGAGGGAAAAATTGTATTGAGAGACAATATGGCAGCTCGGGACAGGGTTGAAGATATTGAAGAAAGTGGTAATGAATCTATTGTGTTGTAGAAATGGGAGAAGCCTCTGGAGGTTTTTTATAATGCTGAGAAAGTGAATATTACAGTGGAGAAGGACATCCAGACAGGAATATTTCAACAAAGAGACAAACTAGATGAAGAGATAGATGAGTTATGGCATCTTATGCAGAGATGTAAGAGGAACTGTAACAATGAGGTACAGACAGTCATTTGGATGACTGTGGAAAATTTTGAAGATCATTACAGAACTGGTAAGTAGAAACTACAAAACAAGATATGGGATCCAGGAAAATGGAGGACTAAAGTTACATGACCAGAAGGTCATGGTTTCTTTTGTAAACATAAGGATGGTGATGTGACAAAAACAAACAAAGAGGATAAGGGTTAGAGAATCACGCAAGGAATTCTTGAGTATCAGAATTTTTTCCTAACATTATGTTTATTGTTTGTTTTTGTAACAAGGGAAATCGATATGTTCACATGCAAATAAAAGAGAACCTATTGACAAGTTATTTGTAGTCCAGGTAAAGGAGGATCACAAGTGATCATTGAAGTCAGAACATGTACCAGAGACCTGTTGCTGACAAAGTGTTGGAGGATATGACTGAAGGGACTGTTCAAAATGAGAACACTACCCAAATTTACATTTTGGGTATCTACTGAAATCCCACAAAAAAATAGCAGAGAGGAAGCTCATGGACAAGAGCCCATGAAGAGTCTCAAGCTAGGGAGTCTGATGCAGGAGAATAGGATCAGGAAGATGAAGTCATCCATGACATCGTAAAAGTCAAATTAATTTCAAGACCTAGGGTCTTGCACTTATGTAAATTGCTTTATTTTATAAAAAGCTGAATAAATCTAGATAAGGATACTCGATCCTTTCCATGTGTAAAAGATAGGGTTAAGTTGAAGTCTATTGAGTAATTCTAGTGAGTCATTAGTAGAGTCATATGTCTCGATCCTATCTTCATGGATTTGAGAAACAGAAATATATTCGTATTTAAACACAGTTAGCATACTTGGTAGATAGCTTGATAAGATCGAAGAGTTTGGGTAGATTGGGAGCTTATTTTAGTTCATAGATCTTAGGGAAGCTCAAAGAGGTTGGGAGGTTAGATCAAGAGTAAAAAGCTCATAATTTATACTCTTCGAGCATACAGAGAGAGAGAGCAGTCTCTGTTTGTATTGATCTATCCATTGTATTTATGTTTAGATAAAGGACCATTGCAAAATAAAATCGTATGTATGTATTTTTGGAAGAAATTTCCCATTTGAAACATATTTTGTGACTTTGTGATTGTATGGTTAGTTGAATGAAGAAATGTATTGAGTATTGATAAGGGTTGCAGGTAGAATTCATCAATTCTATGCGTAGAGGTGAATCGTCATGTTTTACACAGTCAATCGACGACTTTTGTGCATCATCAACAAGTAGATCCACGATCATATTTGAGTTCCACAGCCAAGAGACGCAAATCCGCAGAGTTAGGTCGTGATCTGCACCAAAATACAGATCGAGGATCATGATCCACCCTGCAGTAGATCGAAATTTCGGGAAGAGGTTTGCAGGAGCGTAAAGGTGAAATTCCAAAAGTTCAAGAACAAGAAAAGTTAGATATCCAATTTCCAAAGTCAGAAAGTAGAAAGTGGAGAACAAGAATGGACTAAGGATATAAGTTGGGTTTTCCGATTCTGAAGTCCGAAATCCAGAAAAGTGAAGTGTGGAAGTTAGAAAGTGCGGAAGTGTGGAAGGGTGGAAGTGCAGAAAAGCAAAAGTGTAGGAATTTGAGGTTCAAAAGTCGGAGAAGTGAGGTTTTCGATTTCCGATTTTTGCTTGGGGAAAATGTAGGTGCGGAAAGCCTACAATAGAAGGGTGTTTGTGGAAGAAAGGTTAGACACTTATCCAAACTATTTAAGAAAACTAAGGGCTGTTAGTTTTCAATAACCTTGGTTTTGAGGTCTGTAAAAGAATAGTGCCATAAAAAATGTTCCAGCAGGTTCGATGTCGAGTCCAACCATGATTGTAGGTGCATTTCTAGAATTGAGCATTGCTTCTTTGCCCAATTTACAATCATAAGAGAATCACCAACAACTTGCTTCAAATTTGTGTGTCGTAGATTTGCATAATGGAGAACCATCCAAAGGCCCATTAGATCAGCTTTAGTGTTAGTCCCAGAAACACAATTTAGCCATAATTTAACTTGACTATTTTATTCAAATCAATGATTGCTCCGACCCCATACATATAGCAACTATCCTAAAAAGACATGTCAAAACTTGCTCTACAACCATTCACATAAACTGTAGGATTTCAACTCACTTTGTCAAATATTTTCAATGGAAAGTTTTCATGCCCACCAAATTCATTATAGGAAGATATAGCTTTGGAAGAAATCCAATATGAATTGAATTTTTTGTTTTAAAAAATAACGAGGCTCCTCTCATTCCAAATCTCCCAACATAAAAAACATACCAACATACCCCATTTTGGAAAACAATGGAACCAATTTTTAATGCAGTCTAAATATGATGCTTCATTCCTACCCAAATTAATGGTGTATGTGCTTCGAGCTGAAATCCAACGCTGATGTGCAAATGGGAAGTATTTAAGTAGGTGCAACATAGTTTCTGGTCTTGCAACACATAATGGGAAAATGTTTGGCCCATAAAATCCCGACCGTTTTAAATTAGCCCATGTAAGGATTCGGTTATCCAATGCAAGCTAGATGAAAATTTTGACTTTGTGAAGCACCTTTCATTTCCAGCATGTTTGATACCACCACTACTTCTCCATCACAATATCAACAATAATTGCATCAGAAGCGAATTTTGCTTAACTTTACCCAAATTTTGTATTCCAAGACCATCTTATGAAATCCCCCTTTTACATTATTTGAATGTTTCCTCTATAAAGACCTGCAATTTATTTTTTCCATTCAATAGCCATGCTTCCATGAAGGCCCAACCTATGAGGCTCGATCCACCTAAGAGATGGGATTTGTTTTGAATTCATATTAGTACAATGATTTAAGGTATATTAGCCCTTCATTCTCAGAGCTTGTATAAGTACATGTGATAGTGAAAATTCAGATGGACCACAAATTATAGGCTCCTTCCCCACTAAAATGAATCTATCATTTCCTGGAATTCATGCCAACCATTGACCAATCACTAGAAAGGATGAGATTAAGCTAGCCCAAATGTAGGAGACACCTTTTTTTAATTTGTCCTTCAATTTGATCCATTGAATGGTTGATTTCTTTTTGAGGTACTTTGATTTTATAACCTTGCTCCATAAGTTGTCACTAAATAATGCTTGTCACAAACTTTTTGATGAAAGAGCCATAGAAAACATAAAAAAAAAATTTAGAGACCATCCACCCATGTGTTTTGGTCTAGCTAGGTGCTCCCAATCCTCAAGGTGAAAATTATGTATACCCCTATCACCAGTCCATATGAAATTAAAAAATTTATTGTGTATACAAGAAAGTGTGGACTTTGGAATTTTGCAGAGTGATAACGAATAAACCGATATATTTTCGAAGACTTATTTTGTAAGTGTAATTCTACCCCCAATGGATAGCCACCGCGAACACCAATGGTGAATCCTCTTATCGAACCTCTTCAAGAGCCACTGCCAATCATTTTCCATGTAGAAATTTGGTTTGATATAGTATCCCAGATATTTTGTTCCATCTCCAATCTCCATGATTTGATATGGCATAATCTTCAATATATATGTTATTGTCTCGGGCTCAGTTTTATGTTTCAGAAAGAGATGGTTTTGATACATTAATCAACATTGTTGTTGTACTACAAAAGTGATTCAATATAGAAAGAAAATCATTCCATTCACTAATCTGCCCAATTCCAAATAGCATTACATCATCGATAAATAAACGGTGAGTAATCGAAATATTATGTGTAATTCCATCTTTGCTTTTGTTTTGTTTTCTTAGTCCCTCTATGATTAAGAGAAATAAAAATGGGGAAAGTGGGCATCCTTTCGGATCTCTTTGGAGCATGGGAAGAAATATGCAGGGCTTCGTTTATTATAACTACATAGTTTACCAAATTTACACATGACATTATCCATATGATAGCTTACCATAGAATCCCAATATGCAATAAGGCCATCGTAAGAAAACTCCATTTTACCCTATCATATTCCCTTAATAGATCTAGTTGAAGAAAGAATGCTTTAAGATTTCTATTTTTTATAATGTGAAATACCTCGTGGGAAACACCAACATCATCCAATATTTTCCTATTCTCTAAGAAACTGAATTGTTTCATATAAATATATCTTAACAAGCCTGATTTAATTCTTTGAGAAATAACTTAAAATAGCTATGATTTTGTATACCAAATTATACAAAGAAATGGGCCTAAAATCCTTAAATGTTTTGGGATTCGAGGATTTTGGGATTAAAGAAATAAAAGTGGAGTTTAAAACAATGGGTACTTTACTATATAATATAGATTATTCAACTGTCGCCAAGATTTCTACACACATAATATCTAAGAATTCCAAGAATAACTCCATGGTCTATCCATCCGGACCAAGACATTTGGATTTTGTAAAACCATTTAGAACATTCAATATCTCCTCCATTGTAACTGGTTGTGTCACTTCGACTCCATCTTCCTCTGAGAAGAAATGCAGATATTCATTTATTACTTTCATCTGATCTATAACTGAAAATCCTCCTTGATCTTGGTAGTATGCCTGAAAATGTTTGACACCTTCATTCTGCAATGAATCGATGTCCCCAATCATTCTCCATCGATATTCTTGAGAGACCAAATAGAGTTTTGTACTCTACGACCTTCTGCATATTTATGAAAAAAATTGTTGTTGTGACCCTCAAGAGAGATCCATATTTCCCTACTCTTTAGCTACCATGACTCTTCTTCCATTCTAAGAATTTTCATTTTTTTGTTCTAGATCTATTAAGGTATCCCTGACATGTTATGATAAAGGACCCACAATGTTTGTCATTCTTAAGTCTTGCATTTGGGCTTCAATTCTCGACAGTTCATTTTTTTAACTTTTTTACCGATCCCTTTCCCATTTGGAAACCAACTGTTCTACGAATTTTAATTTTTGAACTAAGATGTGTGAAGCCATTTTTTTCCACATCAAAATTTTTCCAATTCTCGTGAACCATGCTTTTAAATTCCTCTTCCTTTATCCATGAATGGTTATACTTAAGAGGAAAATGATTACTTTTTCCTTCAAACTCAAATTCAAGTAGGATTGGATAATGATATGAAATAGTTGAGAGTCCACCCATGACCTATACTTGAACATTGAATCCATGTGATGATATGCCATAAAAATCTGTCAATCCTTTCTGCAACACCCTCTGCCCCATTTTTACCCTTCTTCTAAGTACGGAAAATAAGAATGGGTTCAATATCTACCAATCCATCCTAGGAGAAAGTATTTAAGAAAAAAATGATGAGGTTGTTCAGACTGCCATGTTGTCCCCAAACCTCTGAAGTAGATAGTGTTATATTCAAGTCGCCGAAATTATCATATTTGGAAAATGCATAATTCCTTCTCCAATTTCTATCTCCCAAAATTGTTTTCGATTATTATATGGACCATAACAGTTAATCGAATTGAATTCACCATTATGTCCTAAAATATTACTTCTCATTAATATACCAATGATATACTAAATTCTAATAAACATGCTTTCTTTAGATTCCATGCCACTAACAAACCACCCAATTGACCAATAGAATTTGTTGAACACATTCCCCAATCCTATTTAATTTTTGCAAAAAAAATCTACAGGCTTTCTCAACTGTCACCATAGTTTCTTGAAGGAAAATTATATATGGATTATATTTTTCTAAAATTCTTTTGAGGGCTAGTTTTTTATGGAGTTCCCCCACTCCCTTGATGTTTAGAGACATAAAAATCAATTTTTAACTCGAGCAAGGGTTTTAACGTCTCTAAGATCCCATGAGTTAGATGAAGGAGACACTTCTTCATTTTCCTGTGAAGCATCCATAAGGTTTTTTTCTCCAGTGTCTCTAGATTTTCCTTTTCTAGCACTGCAAGTTTTGATAGGGAAGAATTCATGTTTTAAACCCCCATTTCTAACACCTTTTTGTATAAGTGTATCATGAGAGATCGAACATCCAAATTCCACCCCTTTTTTATATCTGGATTGTATTTTTCTAAAATCTTTTGAGGGCTAGTTTTTTATGGGGCCCCACTCCCCTAATGTTCAAAGACATAAAAGTCATTATTTAACTCGAGCAAGGGATTTAACATATCTAAGAGACTGTGAGGTAGATGAAGGAGAAAATTCTTTGTTTTCTTGTGAAGCATCCATAAGGTCATTTTCTCCAGCGTCTAGATCTTCCTTTCCTAACACTGTAAGTTTTGATAGGGGAGAATTCATGTTTGAAACCCCCACGTCTAACACCTTTTTGTATAAGTGTATCATGAGAGATTGAACATCTAACTTCCACCCACTTTCTTGTAGTGGAGATGGTTCAATCTTCGAGAAAAATTTATATGTATGGTGTTACTCTATCTTGATTCTACAAGAATATAAAATATAATTTTTCATTAAATAAAATATAGAAAACTAATAGAAATTTAAATTCACAAAATTAGTTTTTTAAAACATAAAAATTACTTTTTAAAAATTTATACCAAACAATTTATTATACTCTACATTGCAACAAAATAATAATTTGTTTTTAACTTCACAAATTAGGTTTTTAAAAACATGAATAAACCTTATAAAAAATTATATAACACACTTTATCATAGGGGAGGGACACCAATAGTGGTGCGGGGACCAGAAGTGGTCATAGAAGAGGTCACTTCAACACTTCACAAACCAAACAACAAAATAACCACTTAAATATCTAGATTTATTCATTAAAGATATACATAGTGTTTTAAAGTAGTGCAAAAATTTCCCATTAAATGATTGGGCCTACAACTGTCCAAAAAGTGGGCCTTCATTCCTAACTGTTAATGCCTGGAATTCTAAGTATACAAAACATCATGTCACAGTCACCAGCAATAGATATTTTTGTGAAAGGAAACTTCACACCTTAAACAATCTTAAAAAGTCCAACCCAAAAAGAACTCATGTGCTATAAAATATATGCCACCTAATGACAAACAAAACATCTCTGCCAACAATCACACTCATCACTGTTCTAGTACCCGTCCCCACCTACCCAAGAAAACCAAACATAGTGTTCAGAATCTCCCGCTAAATGCATCCACTTGCCACTTGTGGTAGTGCAATAAATAAACATCAAGACTCTCCATTCAACAAATATCACTTCAACCATTGATTAAATTACCAGCATATAAACCATTGAGTTACTTTATCAACACATAGCATAAAAATGCAAACTTCAGTAAATTCAATTCCAACCAAACCTTGTAGCTTACCTAATCAAGAATTAAACTCATAAAAGGCACAAGGATTCATTAAACTGATCAAAGGCACAAGGATCAACCATGGGAGCCATTGGATCACACCAAAACCAATCACAACCACACATCTAGAAAAAATAAATGTTCAATCCATGTCAATTAAATCCAACATCCATCATTAATAGTTGGAAACTATAAGTCAATAGAAATCTAACTCATTTTATCATTTTTCAATTTGAACCACTTAACATATAAGTCCCTCACACAAGACATTTGTCTCAGGTATTTTAATTTTTTACAACCAACTTTTTTATAGTTATTTATATGCCATTGTTTATATGTTGTTTGAAACAACTAACCTATTTGGCTTCCCACATCATATCTCTTTCATTTTTTTTCCTTCGATGGTGTTGAATATACCAAATTTGAACCTATTATTACCTTTGACATTTGGTTATTTGTCCAAGCTATACATGTTAGAAAAGTAGTCCAACCTCCTAAATTCACAATTGTTCACTTTCTTTGTGTTTTTTTTCAAGCATAACTAGATTATGATGCCCAAGGTTCAAAGGATATTTCCTATAGTTGAAACACATTAAATCTCATTGGTGTTTCCATTCTTTGGTCACACCAAAACCACAACTCAACACACTTTTCTTTTGTAGTTTAAGTAAATTTTCAAGAAAACACCATTCAACCATTCTTTCTTTTTTTCAAAATGAAAAAAATGTAACTTGTCATTTCAAAGTGAAATGAAAGTTACAATGTTCCAATACATACAGTACTACATCCCCAAAAATGTTAAACAATGACCATCATATTATCCTCCTCGTCGACACCTAACCAAAAACAAAAATATATATATAATCAAGTGTCCAAATAGTTGCACAAGAAGATCAAGCGTGGTTCTACATCCTCTCTAAAGGGAGTCAAATGACAAAAAACACAGTACAATGAACCTCCTACCCTACTAAAAAACAACAACAAAACCAACCTCAAGAAGATTTGGGGAAATGAATTCCTCAAAGTGAACAATCCCATCCATAGGACCCACCGCCGCCTTGGAGAGTTCCTCTGCAAGTGAGTTGAGATCTCTTTACACATGCCTGAAGGAAATCTCTAAGAAAGAGTCAATCAGAGATGTGAACTTTACCAACGAATGCTTCAAGTATCCAAATTACATCATCACATGGTCAGTTCCCCAATCAATCACAAGTTTAGAATCTATGAGGATCAGGATACTGTGAATCCCTCTTCTATGTACAAACCATAGGAGTCCCCAAGTAACCAAGAATTTTGCTATGGTGTCACTTCCCATGCCCACTGCAAGCCTAAGTCTGATGAAATGATCTCTCTTAATGAATAGAACCATATTAGCCCCACATAGACCATTTGAATTTGCACCATCAAAAACATCATCGGTCGATCAATAGGGATAACTAGTGGGTAAATAAATCTAGTACGCTCAACAATGGTCCTGTTAGTGGCATGGTTTTTCTCCCTCGAATATGGCATGGTTCCAAGATAACCAAGTCTCCCACATGATGAATAAAGGTAAGTTTTTATGACTTTCCTTGGATTGCAACCAAAAATATAAACAATCCTTAAACTTTGAACCATGCCAAATCGTCCCGAGTGAGTGCAATACATATACAACAAACCAAATATGTTGTAATTAAGAACATTGGCATAATAGATGGGAGACACTTTTCTCTGTAGAAGAGCATAAAACAAAAAAACTTGGACCAATAAAACCAAGTCTCTGAAGAGAGTCCCAAGTAAGGATCTTGTTGTGAATGCAAATCCAGATAAAACATTTTATTTTAAGCGGAATCTTCCTATGCCATAGTTTCAACAAACAATGATAATCATGCCAAACACATGTGCTAGCTACCACTACATCGCAAGCATTTTGAACCGACAACTTATCAAAAGCTTCATGCCCAACCCATGCAATGGCATCCTCCTTCTCTGAGATCTTAACTCCATATTGCTTCAATGAAAGAATAAAATAGTTCCATTCAACATGAAACTCTACAGGGATTCCCAAATCACACGCACTTAGCCAATAATTAGCATAAGAAACAACAATACCTGGTCTTTTGAGCTAATCCAAGACAAAATATTCATGGAATGAAGCAATGCAATGAGGGGCAACGAGAGCCAATAAGGACCAAAAAGACCCACCATAGGATCAGTACCAATAAAAACATGAATACCATTTCCCACAAACCAGCTAAGACCAATTCCCAATATGTGAAAGACTTGTGAGAGTCCATGCCACACAATGGACAAGTTTGCAGTCGAGAGCTTAGGTTTCATGATCCATTGCATCACCAAACACTCTTTCAAATATTTCAACCTCATGGTCCTACTCCAGAGTCCATCCTTGAAGAGGCATCTCCACAATGTTTTCGCATGTAAAGATTGACTAAACCAATCAAGCCTCTTTATACCCCAGCCACCACATTCTTTAGGGAGTGCAACACTCTCCCAAGACACCAAATTCATCTTATATTTGGACAATCCGCCAAACCACAAGAAACTATGAATCAATTTTCAAATGTTATTAATAACATAAGTAGGTATGGAAAAAAGGGATAACCAGTAGACTAACAAACTCTATAAAATTGAATTTACTAGTACCAACCTACCCCCAAGAGTCAACCATCGAAATGCCCAATGCTTAATCCTTCTATCCATTTTGGAGTAAACAATTTGAATCCTCCTTCTTATAACAATTAGGATTCAAATAATAACCAAGGTATTTGAAACCTCTATCCAACCCCACAATATAATAAGGCAATAAGTTCCTAATATGATGACAAATATCTACCTACCGTCTATTATGCAGAAAGACTGATTTCTCCTTACTGACCAACATCCATGTCGCCTTGCAGAATTCCTTAATAATACTTTGATCTTGTTCCCATTCCTCCAAATGGACCATCCCAATAAAGAGCACATCATCGACGAACAAAAGATGTGTAATGGAAAGAGAACAAGTTAATTTAATCCCTTTAATCCTTTGTTTTGACTTTTCCTAACCAATAAGATGACTCAGTCATTTAGTGACAAGGATAAACAACAAGAGTGATAAATGATAGCCTTGTCTAATCCCTTGGCTACATAAGCATCATTCAAGGTGTACTTTAATTCTTCCTCAATAGGATCACACTATATTCATTTAATTGTATGCAACCAAAAGAAATCATTTAACTATTTGGCTTAGAGAAGCACTAAGGTAGTGAAGGGAATGAACTGTTGAGATAATGTCAGCTACTTAATATGCTAGTGTTTTCTATTATGAGCCCTTATGAGGATATGAACTCACTTTTTTTTATCACAAATATGTCTTTTTATCGATAGGTGGTGGCCACCATGGCAAGAGGGAATTATGTTGCTCGAACAAAGAGGACATGAAAGAAAGTCCCTAGAGGTGCACAACTGCAACATTGTTCCTCAGATGAGCATACACATTAATATGTTGCAAGGCAGAATGAAGATGCAAGTGGTGAAGACCAATTCATGCCATATCCTGATGGTGCTACTCCACCTGCACCTACAATGCAGGTAACTGGTTCAAGCAAGAAGATAAGTGCTATCAGAGGATGGAAAAAAGAGGACATGATGAAGGAAATCGACGATGTCGAATACAATGGGTATTTTGCAAAGAAGTATGGGATTTCACCTACATAGATGCATTATTGGTTAAATGGTATAACTCATACTAAGAGGAAAGGGCCTCTCACTGTGCTAACTAAACAGGAGGAGGAAGACATTGTCAATTGGTGCAAGGATATGGATAATATGGGCCATGGGTTGGAGTTGATACAATAGAAGTCAAATGTTGCACATATATGTCAATCAAATCCTAATCCTTTTAGAGATGGATTCCTAGGGAAGTCATGGTTGGTAGGGTTCAATAAAATACATCCAAAACGTGTCTTGTTAACTACGAAAGGCCTAGATAAAGACGGAGCATTGAATTTGTGACCAACAATTTTGTCAAGGTTATCAAACTAGGTTACAAGAGGGGAGGAATGGTGGCATGCGGGTAATCGCGAGGAGAGGTAGCAGGAATGTGCCCAAAATTATGCCCAAGAGTAGGGAGTGGATAAAATTTTTGTGTTGTGTAAATGGAGTCAATTCATCAATCCCCGTATTCTATCTATTCAAAGAAAAGAGTCAGTTGAAAAATTATATCAAGAACTGTGAGGTGGGAGCATGCATGGATGCACATCCCAATGCATGGATGACAAAAGAACCATTTTTGAATTTGTTGTGCCATTTTGTTGCACATATACTAGGTGGTGTATCGCATCAAAACAAACACTTGCTGATATTCGATGGCCATGGAAGCCACATAGCCTTGCCGACAGTTGAAGGGATAACCTCTATGGGCATTGATTTGATAACCTTGCCTACACATACCACCCATAGGTTGAAGCCTCTTGATGTGAGTGTGTTTGCACCATTTAAAACCATTTTCAAGTTCAAGAGAGCTTCATGGATGGAAAAGAACCCTGGGGTGGAGGTGAAAAGGTTTGAATTAGCTGAACTTTCTAGTAATGCATTGAGAAGTATTAAATTGAGCAGATAAATCTATCGAAAAACACACCACTCACAAGATAGATCACATAATTTACTCAGCAATTGAAGAATGAAACAGTGCAAAAATGGCTTGCAACTATGAATGCTTTCATTAATCAAAAAAGTAATTAGATAATAATTACAATGAAGTACAATGGCTAAATAGCCACAAGCAATTCAAATCCATGTGAGGATATTCGAATTGATTACACTCTAATTGACTGTAGGTAACTAAGACCTTGTCTAAATCAATATCGGAGGACTCAATGGTTAACTGACCTTGTCTAAATCATCACCAGAGTTCATTGGAGTTCTAAAACACAAGTCAATTGTTACATTCAATGTTGACTAAGGCTAACTGACTGTGGTAGGTGAGAAATGTGCCCCTCCTGCATGCATCCATGCAAACCTAGCGCAAACTGAATGTAGAGGACTAGAACTGAATGTAACTAACTCCTAACTTAGCTTGACTAGTCACCAACTCAACTCAATTGACCTTGGTTGGTTTTGGCACTCCCAGTGGCTCCTAAATTGTAGGGATTGGTCTAGGAGGCTCCTAAATTGATTTAACATCATAAATAATATCATAAATGTCTCACTTTTCAAATTTAAAATCCTTTGAGGTCATTCAAGAAGCCCTGAATCAAGACTAGTTGAGTTGTCCTAAAATTGTTTTAGCTAAAATCTTACTCTCAAACTATGTCAAAATTTATCTAAACCTATGATTTAAACCTATTCCAATATCAGGTATCTATTTTTCATATGTTGGTTTTCCCAATATCCTAGAAGTATACTTCAGCCTCGCTGATGCTCTAAACCTAAATGGTCCCAGTGCTTTGTGCAAATAAAACTTGAGAATTCTGCATCTTTTGTGTTAACTATGAATGAATTGTGATCTGAAGTGTCTCTGATGTATTTTTTCATACCTTTAATTATCAGAATTATGATCTATTACCTGATTCTCTGTGATTTTTAGAAGAACCTGGCATTGTTTCCAAGAATTCTAGTCAATCCCACTTCATTTCCAACATCTAGTCTTGATTTTTCTAATTGATTCTTGGTGTTAGAGTTAATATTGTTAGGATTATCCCCAGATGCGGGTGTGAGTCATGCCAACATGGACTTGGGGGAGGCTAACGAGGCCCCTCCCACCCAAGCTCAACCTACCGCCAATGATCAACCCACCGCCACTATTGGCCTTTAATGCCATGGGAGACGTGGCTGCTCCTCGGTTAAATGACGGGACGAGGCAGTCTCATCACAACTTGGGCGCCATTACTACTCCTCCTGGCAGCCTCATTTCACACAAACGCCATTCAATAAGGGCAATGTTGACTATTGGGTTCTTCATTCTCTCCATTGCTGCTCTGCTCTATTGGGTTTTACATGCTCTCCGGGTTTTTGAGGCTCTCCAATGCCCAATGCACTATTGTCGCTCTGGGTTCCAAGGTCATCTTTTCTTGCTCCATGCTCCATTGATTTATCCCTCTACAACTCTGTTCCCGTGTATCGATCTCCATTGTATGGGTCCGTCATCCCAGTGCCTAGCTGAAGTCATTCTTCACACTACTCTGCTCACTGCCACCCTCCATCCATGCCTAGATGACAAAGAGGCACTTCTTGTAGAGGGAGCGACCGTCACGCTCAGGAAGAGGGCCAAATACCTCTCTCTGCTCAACCCAACAACAATAGCTTTGACTTGGAAATTACAGAGGAAGTGTAGCGAATTGTTCGGATTAGGAGGATAAATTGTTGAGGGCACTCGGTGCAATTGGAAGAATGGTGGAGCGTAGACAGAACTACTAGGTATTCAAATTACTCACGCACCTAGTCCTCGGATTCAACCCACTGGTTCCACCTCCCCCAATACCTACTGTTCAACCCCCATTGACTCCTCAAGAGGCTGTACCACCTGGTCCTCATGCTGAGGTGCCACAAGCCCCTCCTTATCCCTGTGTTGCCCCAACCCCCACCACAGTTCCACCAATATGCTTCATCCCCCCTCCACACTGTCGACCATCCACCAGACCTGCGTGTAAGTTTATGTCCAACCCGGTCGTCACGAAAAATACCTCTTTGTTGCCCATCAAAAACCCACCTGCAGGATCCGGGAAGGAAGAGAACAGCTCCAGCGATGAATAAATGGCGACATCCAGTGGCAGTTCGGCGACATCATTAGACAAGCCCGCACAACCAGCATCTCCAGGCTACACATGTCCAATCGAGGAGGAAGCATGGCCCAGGAAGAAACCATGACCTGTGGTCATCACGGATACGTGTCCATCTGTCTGCTTGCATGGTTTACATTCAGGTTTCTTCTTAGTCACGTGTTGCACAATTTGAAAATGTCAGGTTTTTCTTTGTTTATGCACTATTAACTAGATGTATTTTGCCTTATCCTCCAAGAACTATGGAGGTTTTTTCTCTTTGCTTAATTGGAAGGCCTGTTTTCCCTCTGGGAGGGAGGGTTTTTTTGGACCTGTTTTCCTTCCCGAAGGGAGGGCCCAGTTATACTCTAAAACTCTATATATGCTCCACCTGAGCAGGCCGGACTGTAACTTTGCATGTATTACTATTTTCTTCTTTTTTTAATAGAATAGATCCAAAATTACAAAAAAAAAATATTGTTGGGATTATTATTAATCCTCCCTTTAACCACATAGTCTAATTTCTATTTCCCTAGCTTAAGATGTATTCATCACTTCATTAGTGCATGGGGGACACACCTAGGGGACATCTACCACTTACTACACTTGATTGCATGAGTTTAGGTGCCCTAGGTACAACTCCCTATAATTTAGGAACCCACTCTGAGTGTTACCAGCATTCTCCTTTAGTTGACCTTGGCACAAGAAAATATGAACCCAAAATTCGATGGCATATATGTCTAATTTTTTACATCAATCTATCGACAATCCGACAAGCCTCGAATTTTAGAAACGTCGGTTGATTTTTGTCAGATATCCGACATCGATATAGTCTCGTCGGGTTTCTGACAACAAATGGTAGAATATATGGACATATATATATTAATATACAAGTCAGATATGCGACACATAAATTTCAGATATTCTACGAAAAAATTGTTGGAAATTCTACGACATATTTGTCGAATATTCGACCCTCAATCCTATCAAGAAGGAATGATAACACACGATAGACCCGTCGGATATGCAACGCTCTGCCGTCAGATATGCTACGGATAATTTGTCGAATATTCGGCCCTTAACCTATGTAGAAGTAATTATATACGACTACATACCCGACGGGTGGTCATATAGCCGACGACATTTGTCATCACATGTATGGTATGAATGTCAGAAAAGTGGGGAATTAAGTCGGGTATCTAACGATAGAAAAGAGAAAAAATTATGAGAGTTTCCATCGATGGATGGTATAGTCGTTGGATCTAGTGGGATAGTTCGTCGAATATTCGACAAAGGTGGATATTTTAAAACAAATTACTAGTTCTAAATTAAACATAATTTTTCATGTTTTTTTAAATTAAACATATGGTATATGGTTTATGGAAATGAGTTTTTAACCATTTGAAAGTTACAAAATGTGGTAACATTGTTATGATTATGGCCTTAAATGTAAATTTGGCATTAAATCCCAGAAGGACATGAAATGATTATGGTTATTTAATGGCATTTCCATCCCAACCCTCCCCCCCCTAATGCGGCCAAAGTCATGTTTTTTGTTCACCATGCGTGGGTTCATGCTCAAAAAATCTAAACGATTTTATTAGTTGATGGTCGTTTCATTTTGGAAAGGTAATAGGAAGTGGAAAATCATAAAGATTTAGAGTAAATGCTATAGGATTGTAAGAAACCAGGAAAATTTAGATAATCAAGCACACTCACAAATGGAGGGTGCACGTACCTACTCTATTAAAGTTGCATATGTTCCTTTGAGTTGACATATGTTGAAGCATATAAAAACAATATCATGTTAATAGAGACTATTGCAGTCCATACTTTCTTGAAAACTAACACCACAAGTAATGGATTACATCTCAACAATTTTCCTTGAAATTAATTCAAGAAAGAAAGACATTAATATCTAAATGTCCTCAACTAACAAACATAAATAAAGGAATGCACTTAAACTCATTCTCATTCTTCTTTAACATCTATTATTGCTTGTTCAACAAACCTATAGCTTCTTCGAATGTTGGAATACATTGTCAAGAAGATAAGAAAAATGATGTTTATTAAAATTCAATGTGAATCAAGGAAGCTACTAAATGAAATGGCAATAATACTAGGTATTTAATTTTAGTATCAATCACCACAAACTCATTCTAGGCATGCTCTGTTATAGAATCAAATTTATCCATCTTCATATTTGTTAATTTGTTTAACAGAAGAAAAAAAATTCAAAGTTCATTAGAGGTTTCATATAATTTCTTAAACTTCTTTCATACCTCAATAGCATTGCTACAGCCTTAAATATGAGGAAGAATGTAATCCACATGAGCGAAAGATAGAAGAAGAAAGCCATTTTTCTTCTTGTCATCATTTTGGACACCTTCAACACAAATCACTAGTTATTATTCTTCAAAGTACATGTTCTAAGTTAACAATCATAGATAATATTATCACTAGTATGAATTGTCCTAAAATACATAGAATTTTCAATAAAATTTTCCAAAAGACAATTATTAAAGAAAAATATGGAAAACTAGTACAATATGTCATACATGTAGAGCAAGGTATGTCGGTTTCAAAAGTTATACACGTTGATCATTAAGTTTTGTAAGTTGTATAGTGACCCAGTCAAATAGGTCTCTATGACCATTTTTGCCAAGCTTAACACCCCCCAAGGATGAAGCTATATATGGGAACTACCACACACCATGTCAAATATATATTACATATATTTCAAATGAATATACTCATGTCCATAAGACAATGTGTTGCTTTAAATAGCATAAATAAGAAATGAAAAGATTACATTCTAGCATTGCACATGTTGCAATAAGTATATGAATGTCTTCACTCAATGAATTATCTAGGAATGTACCT
Source organism: Pseudotsuga menziesii (assembly GCA_001517045.1). Taxonomy (NCBI): domain Eukaryota; kingdom Viridiplantae; phylum Streptophyta; class Pinopsida; order Pinales; family Pinaceae; genus Pseudotsuga; species Pseudotsuga menziesii. The sequence continues at coordinate 207,709 of LPNX011046457.1, forward strand.
AGGAAATTGTCAAAATTTATATGACACGCGAGTGGGTTGTAGAAAGGCACCACCGTAGCCATTCATTGAGCTCCTCTTTCTTTTGAGAATAATTTAATATTGTATACTGAACAGGACCAACCACGTGAAGGTAGAAGCTCTTATGGCCCCTCCCCCCAACACACCATTCTCAATTCCCCATACCCATTGTATGTACTTGAAAAAAAAAATTATGTGCAAACATGCAAATTTTTTTAATTTGTCTATCCCACCTTGTGCAGATGGTGGGCCCAAATATATCCATGGAAAAATCATTTATATGTTTATAAAAAATGTAATTTCCTACAAAACAATCATGCCATCATTAGTTGAAAGACAATGTTTCATCAGTATATATACAATCAAATTATAAACACTAACTTGAAAAATGCATAAGAAATACCTAGGATCTTCTCTATCTTTATTGGAACGAGATCTTCGCCCACCAAGAATGTTGTATGTATTGTACTCATGCTAGTGACACTGGAATATCCAAGAAATGTTGCTTCAGCAATGTCAATACTAGCATGCTCTGCATCGACCCCTTCTTCTACATGATCCGGTGTGAGCCAATCACTAGTTAGTGCACTAACAGTTGGCCTTGGGGGTATCATTGAACGTGTTGTGGACTATTCAGTTGACAAAAGTGGAACATGAGATTAACGTGGAGTCATTTTCTCATGTGACGACTCTCCATGAACATCAATAGGGCCAACACTGCATTGACCACTAATGTGTGGTCGCAGAAAATCCTGTAAATACAAGCCATATTTTATAAGTTCTCTATCGTATACAAGTAAAAATTATAAAGTACTAAATGAATTTATATTATGATTCAAGATTTCAAAATTTACTTGCAAGGCATGCGATCTCTTTACCAAAATATCAACCTTGGCTTTAATATCATTTGTCTACGGCACACTGAATAGAAGAAAAAGTATATTCTCATTAATTCTTTTCAATGCCTTCTCTATCATCATAATCGGATCTAGAGAAGAACTAATGTCAGAATCGTGCATCAAATCATCCATATCTAAAGCTATTGATTCTTCAGACGTTGTTTTAAACGTTGAATCAGTGATCTACAAAAAAAAATATCAAACATTACTGGCGTGAAAGCAATAGATTGAGGAAATAAATCTATTAACAAAACTAATCGATCATGATATATTCATAAAGTTACAATTAGGTTTACCTAATGCCTCGATGCTAGTGTCGTCTGATGTACAGCTGGGGGATTTCCTCGATCACCCCCCTACCAAAAAGAAGTAGAAAACATTATCAGAAAGAAACCAATATACACACGAAAAAGAAAAAGAAAAACAGTATGCTCCATGTTATATTTGTACGTCTCCAATGAATTATACCTGTTTCCTCAATGATAATCTACTCAACGAATCAATGGTTATAGGGGACCTACCCCAATCTACTGATAGGGAGGTTCCTCTTACAACACCTTGCATAAAAAACATAGAAAAAATTATATAAAGAAACCAAAATACTCATGATAACAACATTATAAGAAAGAATTTTGACGTATTTAAATTGTAAATTTACAATATGGTGTACCTGTTGCCCCGAGGCTACTGTCATCTAATCAACACTAGTTGGGTGGTTTCCACGATCAACGCTCATGAAAAAAACACAACAAAAAATCATTGTGTTCATATTTAATTTGTATAATTGCACCGATGTATACTTGCTGACTCGAAGGAGGTTTGGTATCATCTACCGCTATGGAGGTACCCCTTATAATACTCTGCTTCAAAAACATTGAAAAAAATATCCAAACAAAACCAAAATACTCACAGTAACAACATAATAAGAAAACATTTTGACATAATTGTACATTTACAATCAGGTATACCTGTTGCCCCAAGACTGTTGTGGTTTGATCAACAGCTGGGTGGTTTCCCCAATCAAAACTCTGCAACAGGTATAGTGATAACATTATCTAAATAAATCAAATATACTGATGAAAAACACAGCAACAAAAAACTCTTTTTTCAAATTATATTTGTACTATTACAAAGATGTAAACTTGTTGCCTCAAGGAAGTTGTACTCCTTTGACTAACTACTAGGGAGATGCCCTAATCATTACCCTATGAAGTAAAGATATAAAATTTAAATAAAATTATAACAATTGACTAATGAAAAAATCCCTAAGATGTTAAATTAATTATTAAAAGGTTGGGTAAATTGTTAGATGTACCACTCCCATAGTAATCGTGTTTGTATCTATTCAATTCAAATTGTAATTAATAAGCAACTCTTCCCCTGCAGCTATTGATTTAATGGCACATACAAATACACAGTTTCATTCACACCACTCAAATATATAGTTGAGTTGCTTCATTGTTGACCCTGGTTGTGTATTGTTGATAAACCCCGCAATATTCCATGTGGCTTTTGGCCTTTTGTCAATGTACAATGTTGCTCCTTTATTTTGATGTTTGTATTTCAGTTGTAAGTAATTTGTTGACAATCCATATCTACGCATACTTTGTATATATTGGACCAAGTGCAATCAATATTTGTAGTTGTAACAAGGTCCAACATACTCCATCAATTCTGTACATCTGTCGTAACATACCTTTATGCAATCCATGCAAAACAACCCCAAACCATGTAATGACGATGGTGCAATTCGATATATCCTCTCATTCACACAAAAATATAGGTTTAGTTGAGGAAGTTACTTGGGTACCCATTGTTTCACAAGATGTTTTGACCTCAAGGGAACATCGATGTCACCTATTGTCTCATCATCATAGGAACATGACCCCTGTTGTAATCTTACAGATCACATAGGGTTACCAATAATACACATTAAAAGCATACATACATAATAGATACAAGAGACAAGAACAAGTAAGTGGAATAACCTATTATATTATCATGAAAGGGTCCATACAATACAGAGAACTGAACCGAGTTCTCATTTGGCTCAACAGCCTAATATATATGAATTACAAACAGTTACAAATAACTACCTGTCGGTTTGGTCAACCAACACGACCTTAGGTGGCCGACCTATTCTCTAATTAGTCAACTGATCGACTTAGTCGGTACTAAGTCGGTGATCGTTCAAGTCGGCTTACCGACTTGCTCCTCCAACATCTCCCCCACGAACAAAACGTTTCTTCGTCCCGAAGAAACAAGGAGGTACCAAAATTTCTTTGCCTATCCTAAGTAGTCATTTATGTGCTTGATCTTCACGGGTTGTGAAGTCTGATGATTGGTATTTTCTGTACACAAACTTTGACAATTGCTTCAGCTGTCACTGCCAGCTGATGTTGGAATTCAGTCCAACTCTGCAGTATTTTCTGTATGTCGATGGTTAATGTAGTCAAACTTGATAATACCGACATCTTTTCTTGAATGGAAAGTTCTACTATCCTTTCCATGTTGGGACCCATAAACTGGTCCTTTTCCTCTGCTATCTCAAAAAGTTGTTTCATCTGCGGGTAGATGATGTCTAATTTTCTAGACTTGGAATGGCTTGTTGCACCCACTGATGTGCTTGTCGCTCGAGCTTCTGCAATTTGGCTGTTTCAAGCACTATTTGATTTTCAATTGTGCTTCTAAGTGCTTCCTCTGTGCTCTTTCTTTTCTCAAGCGCTTGAATTTCTTGTCGGGTCTGCCGGGTTTGCTGATAGACTTTCCCATAATAAGCAGGCCAGTCTCTTAGTACTTCTTCCGTAATAACTGACTCCTCCATGTGATCTTGGAGTACCTTGTATGCTTCTACAAAAGTTGTATGTTGTTGCATCAACAGTCGAGCAGTTTCTTCTTTCTACTCCTCTCTTGTGTCCTGCATTTGTGCCTGCAGCATCGAGACCACGCTCTCAAACAGCTAATAAGATTTTTCTAGTGGCTTGTCGGTGCTGACCTCTGTTGGTCCAGGTATCACATATTGCACGAGGTTTTTGCATTTGTTAAGGAACTTGACTTGTTCTTTTTCATTGTTGTCGAGCTCCTTACGTTTGTTCTGGCTCCTTGTTTTTGCTTCAATTGCCAGTGTTTCTAGGAGTTGCCCTAATTCTCCATCCCTCAGCTTTGTTACATCGACTGCAGTGGTCGACCCAAGTTGACTGATGTGGACCCTTGTCGTCTATCCTTGATGGTCCTTCTTCTTTTTGTCTTTCTTATTTTTATGCTTTTGTTGCTCTGCTTGCTTTGGCCCATGTGTACCTGCAAGAGTCCAAATTGGATTGTCTGGTTGCTGGCTAGCAGTAGTTGATGGTATTTCTGGTTGGGTCAGTTGGATGACTGTTGCAGCTGGTTGTGCATTTGGCTGGTTGGATACAGAGGGTCCAGATGTGGATGCGGTTGGTGCTAATGGTTGTGGTGGAGGTGGTTCTGGTGTAGTTGGTTTGAGTATATGTTATGGGCTGGGAGGAGGTGGTGATGGCATTGGTGAATGGTCGGGTGTGATTGGGTTAGCGGAGGTATGGTCGGGTGACGGGTCATGGATATGTGGTGGTGAATCTTGAAGGTCAGAGAGTAGTTGGTCGATTTCTCGATTTATTTCCACCATGTTTTCTCCTTCCTCCTCTCTGGTTGGTTCAGAGGCTGGTGGTTGGGGTTCAGGGATAGTCGGGATGAGAGATGTAGTCTGACTTGCGACAATGGCAGCTTCTTTTTCAGGGTTTCTTTGAAACGTTGAACTTATAATTGCCACAGTCCTCGGCCTTTGAGGTACTTGTCTAGGTTGGGGAGCGGGTAGTCCGGAGCCACCAACTTCGAACAAAGGGGCTTTGGTGGAGAGCTTTTGTACCGAAGTGAGTAACTCAGGCAATTTTTCAATGTATGCCTGGAGGTCTTTGTCGTGGTTGAAATTTTCCTTCAAGGTGTCCGACATAGCATTCTTGCATATGTCGAGTGGTATTATGGAAGGAGGGCCTGGAATAAGCTCTTGCGTTATTTCGATCGGAGACAGGGGTGGAGGTGTAGACACGAGATCCACAACATTTTCATCCATTGAAGTGTTTGTGCTTTTCACCTTCTTTAGCTGACCTTGTTGTGCCCCTGCTTCGACAAATGTTTGGAACTAAGTCTCCAGTGGGACTTTGTTTGCTGCAGCATCTTCTATAATGTCACATGCCGTGGCTGCTAGTTCTTCCTCGTCTTCTGAGGATTCTGGAATGATAAGCTTGCGCTCACCTTTCTCCTGCTCCTGTTCCTGAGTTTTCTTTCTTTTTCTTGAGGCTGCTATCTCCTTCGACAATTTGCTTATGTTTTCTTGGTGATAGCATACTATGGATCTTCAGTATCTATTTCTCCCCTTGGGTCTTGAGTCGAGATGATGCTTTCTTCAGACGGATTGGTTACCTACTGTTCTATTTGTGTCTCTTCCCTTTGTGCTACCGGAGGTTTGATTACGATTTGTAGTCGGTCGGTGCCTTTGACTGGTGTCTCTTCCGACACAAATGTGTTGATGTATAAGTTGAGCTCGTAGTATTCCTCCTTCTCCTGGTCTGTCAGCAGCTCTTCTATCGAGAGGTCTATTTCTTTTGCCCTTGCTGGTATTGACAATTTTGAACCTGCCTGTCGAGCTATCTCTCAAAAAATCTCTTCGACTATCAGGTAGTAGTCGAGAGTCCTTGCCTTTTCCTTGGCACCCTGCATGTACCACACCGCGGTATGGTCATTCTAACTGGATGTGGGAATTTTTAGGCAGACTTCGTTGGATGTTCTGGGGCACCCTCCATCTGGTCGTGCGGACTTTCAGCTGTTGGAACCGGTTTTCTAACAGCACTTTTCCGTTTGCAAGTTCTTTCAGTGTTCCATTCTGGGAGAACGGTTTGAATCTCCACATATGGAATTTTGTCGATTCTTGAAACTGTTTGTCCCCGACAAGGCACAAGGAGTGCATGACTATCCATAGCATAAAGGATGGGAACTTGATAATCCCTCTCGACTCCTGACACTTTCCACAGATGCCTTTGAGCATGTCGGTGACATACTCAGCCCATCTATATATTTTTCTTATAACAACAATGGTATCCACTGCCTCCAACATATCTAGTTTCAGGTTGCTTCCTCGACCTATCGGTGTAAGTGTTATACCAAAATCCTGTCACCATCATGTGATAAGACATTTGACATACCTACTTGCCCTGAATCATAGCTTCTGGAGTGGAAACTAAATGGTTTTTCATCAATCTGTCATACAAATTCCCAGCACCGCGCATGCCCCTTTATCCAGGAGTGGTATCCCTACTCGCACTTCCTTTCATCAGTTGTCCACAAGCAGTGCCACTACCCATTGCCCTTGGTCTATAGGCGGTTATTACCAGAATCGCTTTGTCATAGAAGAAGAAGCGCGGTACCCTGGGTAAAAAAGGAAAAGAGAAGTTTCTTGAGGCTTCTGGCTGATAAGTCTCATGTACTATCTTATCCCTACTGTTGTGGGTTGGTTGAGCTCGAGATCCCTCATCCTAGGATCTTAGAGGCCACCTCACCCACTAATTTCTCAACCATCTCTATCCATTAAATCCCTATAAATATGAGCTCATAGCCATGGTTGAGGGGAGAAAATTGGAAGGTATTGTTATGCTATTGGATTGATTCTTGGCCCAAGATCATTTGGAGAGAGCATAGAGAGATAGAGTCAGAGATTTTGGGGATGAAGAGTTGGTTTCATGGAGATGCATGTCAACACTAAGGCTTGGTTGTAAACTTCTTCATATTTCTAATGCAAGTTGATTTATGTCCCACATATGAAGTTGTTGTTGCGATTCACATATATATGTTGCTAGATTCCTTAGTCACTAGCATAGATTAGTAGATCATATTCTAGTTGCTTTGATTCATTTCGTGTTGAGCTTTTTTGCAGGTATACAGGTGAACTGTCAAAGCCTTGTATTCCAGATATCTACAGCGTCTAGGGAGAGTCTTCAACCTCTATCCTCTATTTGTTTTGGATCTGAACCATTCAGACCAGTGGAACACCTTGCTGTCTGCAGGAGATGAAATATTCCAGCCAACAAATCTGGCGACTCCGCTGGGGAATAGAGTATTCAATTGTTCTGATCTTCCTCAGTCTGTAACTCTTGTCTGAATCCAGGCTTCATTTTCTTCAACTCTTTTCAATCAGATCTACTTTCTAATTTGTATTATTTATGTTTGAAATTTCCAAATCCGTTCAGATCTGAGTCATTTCGGTCTTTTATGCTTTGTTTCCATATTCAATTTATCAGTATTTTCCTTGATCTAGTCTTTTTCTGACTTGATCTATCGTTATCCTTGTGTTTTGGATTTTTACAGGGAACCGCACATGTTCTGTTGGCAAGGAGTAGTGCCACCACCTGAGTCTAGTTAGCAATACGCAGTGCCATCGCCTGAATCCTGTGACCAAGGAGCGGTTCTGCCTCAAAACCTCCTGTTAGCAGCTTCATCTACGCGGTGCCAGGTAGGCCCTGTTCCAGACTTTGAATTTTGATTTTTGTGTGTTTTTGGCTTACTTTTTGATGAAAATGAAGTGTATTTTTGAAAAAAAATACTCCCTCGCGGTCGGGAGGGGCCATGAATTGTGTATTCTGCAGTCGCTTTGATTGTTATATTCTTTCTACATTCAAAGAGAGTTTGTGTTTCTTGCATTGGAGTTTACATTATTTTCTTTGCTTGAAACCTCTTGCTCTTTTCTGTAGATATTATTCATTGGAATTGGAAATATACATTTCATGTTCATGGGTAGGCTTTGGTTTGTTTTGGACTTGGAATGCATGAGTGATCCATGTTGTTTTGAGTCTTTCTTTGCTTGGGATGAATCTTGTTTCCTTTTGCATGATGATTCTTTCAGTGCTTGGTAGGAAAGATTGGTTCTTCATTTCCTTGTCTGTTTCAAAGAGAAGTTTTAGTTTTCTCTCTCTTTTGCTTTATTCGCAAGTTTGTTGAACGATTTTCTTCTTGTTTTGTGCATGATTCTTTGAAATTCTATATCTTACTTTCGTTGAGAAGAAACATCTATTTTCAGCTTTGCGCGCATTAGAGTTAGATTTGTTCGAAAACGTTAGTGAAATCATCTTTCCATTGAGTTTTTATGCGCCTTTTTCAAGCATGAAAAGATAGGAAACATTTTTGGTTTATTTATGTTTGATGTTCTCTAGATCTCTTTTTTATTTGCTTTGAAGATTGTTTGGGGTGCATTGATATTTCACTTTTCATTTGAAAAGGAAGAATTGCATTTGCATTTGGGTGTGCATTTTTGGAAGAAAAGTAAATCTCTCTCCCTCTCTTAGATAGAATTTCATTGAAGAGGAAAACTTGCATTATCATATAGATCAATATGCATCTTCTTTTATTTCAAGTTTTCACTCCATGGTTCCATCTAAACGCACAAGATAAAATTAATGGTAGTACAAGGTTAAAACTTTTAGCAATTCGAGTGATAAGTTAGAGACATGTTCAGGCATCGTTAAGCGTAGGAGTTGTCGTTATTTGTCAGCATTACATTCTAGGACTTGCGTGGTTCTTCCACGTACCATCGGTATATCGAACGACGATTCACGTACCCTTGAGGTATATAGAAAGGTACTTCACGTACTTGATTGTATATCGGAAGGCCCCTTGTGTACGGTTATGCATTAGACAACACTACTATCGATTTGAGCTCCCTCATACCTTGCGTATATCGAGAGACCCTTTTAGGAATCCTCAAACCATCTAAGTTATCCTTTTGGCCTGTCGTGTGAGGTTCCTGACTCTTATCCACTCCTTTCACATGTTTGCTTGTTGCTTTTAGTTTGAGTAGTACTTGCTTTTGCATGGTAGTTAGGGTGTTATTAGAGAGTTTAGAGATGGCATCCTCATCTGGGACTACAAATCAAGAGGTCCCTTTCCAAGGTGTACCTTTTGTATTCCCTCCAAGTGAAGGTATTGGTCCTCCCTTTATTGCCACTCTAAATCTTCCTGGATTAACTATAGGATTACCGGTCTGGTTGTTTAATCCGGTAATTCCTGTTACACCTAATGTCTCAAATGTCACCTCTCCTCCGGGAGAGGATCAACCTCAACCTAATCCGTCTCCTTCTTCACCGGTTGTGGCTTCCTCCCTTTCTTCTTCTTCACTTGACCAAAGCTCTATAGTTAGTAGTCATGTGGATAAGAAGAAGAAGAAAGGGAAGAGTAAAAAGAAGAAGGATAAGAAAGAGAAAAAGCAGCAACTATCTGCTCTTGATGGTTCTCGTTCTAAGAGAACACTCGGTAAACCCAAGTTCCCTTGTAAGCTTTGCAAGGGGGACCACCTTCTTAAGGAGTGCCCCAGTCTCTCCCGTGTACAAGAAGAGTGGTCTAAAAGGTCCAAACCGTTTGTGTCATCAACCTCTGATCTTCATGTTGACAATACTCCCTCAACCAGTGACCCATTGGTAAAAGGTCGTAAGGGTAAAGTCTTGTATCCTTGTTTGATATGCAAGGCTATGCATCGTACTTTTCTTTGTCCAAGCATGGATGAAGCTTCGCGTTGGTTGGAAAATATTACTGATCATCAACAGGTGATTCCAACATGTGATAGTAAGTTATCCCTCGATCCCCCACTGGTTGACCAAGTGGTCGATTCAGATTTATCTGTGGTTGATCCCACTCTTCCTTTGGAGAGTGAAATTAAGGTGGTCGAGTCGGTGTCATTTCCACCCGATCCCACTCTTTCATTAGAGAGTGTTAAGACTGAAGTAGTCTCTTTGACCAAATCTTTGTCTTGTTCTTCTCTTCCAGTAGAGAATGAACTGAAACCTGCTGAAGTTGTTGTGCTTCGTTCTGATTGTTCTCAACAAGAGGAAATTTTGTCTGTTTCGATAGAACCCTCTCTGAGTAGTGAGGTTATTTCCTTTGACTGGAGTAACCTAACAGAGTCTTGTCTTCATTCAAGTGTTCCTTTCCAGATAGTTGTGAATGTTACTGCTAGGTGGATACTTCACACTATTGTTGACGAAGGGGCTTCTGTTAGTATTCTATCCTCAACTGCTTGGCAAGCTTTAGGGTCTCCTCAGCTTGTGTCAGCCACCGATCAGATATTGGCTTTTAATCACAGGCCTATTGCACCTTTAGGGTTCCTTCCTTATTTACCTATTACATTAAGAGGGAAAATTTTTTGTATCGATTTTATGGTGGTCCAAGGTCCTTTAGATTTCAATCTGCTCCTTAGACGTGATTATGTTTATGCCATGAAGGTTGTTGTGTCCACACTCTTTAGATTTATGCATTTTCCCCATGATGGGAAGATTGTGACCATTGATCAGCTTTCCTTTGTTACACCTAACCATTGCATTACTCCTAGTAATCAGACTACCCTGAATGTGCCGCATGTTCTTGTGGTTCCTTCCCCTTCTTCTAGTTAGCTTCTTCCCATCATAGGTAAAATGGGGGGC